>JAHBCN010000887.1:142851-161452 GCA_019359885.1 Listronotus oregonensis
AAATATACCAATGCAATTTTTTTTTTCTATCAGGACCTACAACCAATGAAAAACTATAAATAAAGTTCAAAAATGGATACCAGCACTTTACGTTGGATTACGAAAAATGAAAGAGAAATTCTAATTTTATTTTTCGTATTTGGCTAAGCTTAGAAAAGGGACAAAGGCAATGCATAACTGAAACCCTGCATAAGCCAAATTATTGAAACCTTACGAGCCACAACCATCTTTTTAAATATAATATATACAGTTAGGGATAAACATGCTTATCATAGCCCTTTTTCCTTTACTGTAGGACAAAGCCCTCGTTTATTAATAAACAAAATATTAATATTTGGTCTGGTTCAAAAACGGTTTGGAACTTTTGCTCTATATCTAAATTAAAGTACAGTTTTGAATTTTATGAATATAATTTAAATTATTGGCAAAAATTTTAAAATATTGGCTAGAGGCTTATAGAAAACAAAAATAAGATAGTCATGTTAGAATAGTTATTTTCAGGAAACCGAGGCTCGATATTTAAAACGTTTGCGTCTGTATGCATTTTATTTTTGTTACATTTTAAGCAATTACACCTTGCTTCAGAACTTATTAATCTTCTACTGTTTATATCTTGTATGCTTTACGTCGTTTTTCTTATTAATAAATTAAAAAATATTTGTTGTTTAAAGCTATTTTGTTTGGTAAATAAAAATAGTTTTTTTTTCGTTTTTAACTTAAAGAGATACAAGTACACTAAAAATTAAAAATTATATTTCGCAAAACACCTAAAAGTTTTTGGAAGTCGAAACTATTTATAACAACATAACTAAATAGTATTAAAATACACGTCTAAAAAAAATAAATTTGTTTTGTCTAGAATATGCTTACTTATTAAGAAAAAAACACCCAGAAATTAAAAAGAATATATTTTCCCACTCCACTCCAGCTTTTACCAAATGAATGTTAGGGTTCCCCAGAGTTGTGCTATGTTGTGCAGTAATGGCACATACCTACTCTATTTCTACTTCACATCAACCATATTTTTTCTTTAACGATTAAACCCCTTCATAGTTTTGCTAATGTCAGTACATAGCCTTTACTCTCATATACAGTGTTTCAAGCTAGTCTTTGTACCCCTCGCACCCTCGGGCCCACAGTGTATACATAATGGAAACACTGTGGATACATCGTAAAAACACCTCGGAAACATCGTGGATGTGTTCCACTTTTCTACAGTGTTTACATAGTGTGTAACCATAAACTAGAATTCTAATTTTTTTTTGTATCCATCGTGAATTCAAAGTGTAAAAATCGTGGGTTCATTGTGTAATCACGGTGAATACTTACTGTGTATTTATCGTGGATTTGCTGTGTAAGCGCAGTGGGTTTAGCGAGAAACCATTGTGGAAACACGGTGTGCTTATGGAACAACTCCACTGGAAAAACATTGTGGAACCTGGATGCAAGGCACCTGATTTTAAAGACCGTCATAGATATTTCTTTACAAAATATTTATTCAATAATGAATTGGGACAACAAAAGTCTTGTCCAATATAATGCCTTGAAGACAATACTCATTCCTTACTTAAGAGCAGCCAATCTCTGAAGAGCAAAGAGTCATATAATCTTGTAAGCGTTACTTTCAAGAATAACCTTAGCTGGCAAAAACACATTATATTTATAGCTATAACAGTTTTAAAAAATCTCGGATATCTCTTTTGAACCAGGAAGCATGTCTTATCTCTTTAATTGTATTATGTATACCCTCTGTATGTATTCCAAATCAAATCTTGCATGCACGTATCTCGGACTCGGACAACTCTTGGTATTTTTTATTTTATCCAAAGAAAAACCGGATGCCTTATTAATGATTCACCTTTTATAAGACAACTTTCTCGTTTAGACCACCGATGAGCTGTAAAGGATCTGTCTCTTTTTACAGCCATTTTACGGCTTCTACTACAAAAAGTTGGCTAATACAATGCTCTTAGTAGAGCAATAGAAAAACAATTCTTTTACGGTACATCTGACAAACGCAGAAATTTTCACTTTGTCCTCTCCTTTATTTCTAGAGTGTCTGTGACACCTGCTACCTGCAGAGGTTCTTTTTCCCTTTCCAAACTTTTAAAGACTTAAGTTCTGTTAAAATTACCTTCTTTAGTTTCTTAAAAAACTCACATTACATTAGTAATTGACATTTAAACCTTTAAAGTTAATATATGAAAAAATTTAAAAAAAATATGGATTTTGATAGATCGTGTCTTGTAATATAAAAAATGCTAGAATTCTAAAAACAAGTTTACAGCTCGTTGTCCGGAACATGAATCTTTCTCCATGAACAAGAAAACACAGATATTTAAAATGTTAAAAGTTTAAAATAAATACGTTTAAGCAAAACTAACCAGAACTAACAGACAAGTGAGAAAACCTAGAATGTATAATTACATATTGGCTGTATGCAATGCACAAGCAAAAATAATTAAATAGATAACATAAAATGTAA
This sequence comes from Listronotus oregonensis, assembly GCA_019359885.1. Lineage (NCBI taxonomy): Eukaryota > Metazoa > Arthropoda > Insecta > Coleoptera > Curculionidae > Listronotus > Listronotus oregonensis. Next base: position 145,337 of record JAHBCN010000887.1, read on the forward strand.
TTTAACTACCATAAAACAAACTTCTCATAAACCGGTATCTGGAGTTATTTTGTCGTAGCTCTCGAATCTTCTGAAGCCCTTGTTTATATGATTACCACAATCTTTGCATTTTAATTGCGTTGTAATAATTATTATTGTGTTGAATAGAACTATATCCCACAAAAATTATTTATTTATGTTTTTGCTTTGATTCATAAAACGTTCTTTATAATTTTATAACATACGTCCATAGTAAATCTGGCATTGCATCATTGCTTATGCGATAAGCAGATTTGGATGACATGACTTATTTACCAGGGTCGCACTACTTATTGGACGTATTTTCATTTATTTAACTTTTATTTTAAATAAAATATTGTACCATTATATAGTTGGTTAGAATAGGTTATGGATAAATAAAGACCATAAACCAAAAAACTTAATTAAATATTCACTTCTTGGGATATCAGAAAATCAAAGTAATGACACAGTCAAAGCAGTGTAGACACTGCTTTGAAGAGACGATTTGCCGACATAAGCCTTGAGTTACAATTCCGTACGACGCCTAGGACGCACAGGGATCGTCAATATGAATAATTCCTAATGAGCTGTTAGTTTAACTGGAGAAAGCATCGATTTGGCATAAGCGTGGCATTATAAACGCACATTCTAAGGTTCTGCCTAGCGATGAATGAACCGCTGTACTCGAAACAATAAAATTCACCACAACCCGGGAAAATGGTTACTACAGATACTACGATTAAATTTTACCTAATTTATTCCTAAAATTACACCAAAATAAGCTCTACTATTTGATTTTAAATTGTAAATAATATTTGTAATATTTATTACTATAAAGTATAACAAAGAAAAGTAAGATGTCAAAATACTATTTTCTTTTTGGACAGCTACTAATAAAGGCGCGACAACGTGACAACAGCGGATTTTTCGTAGAAGCGTACTTCCGCCACAATAATCTTATGTAATAAAATTTATATAAATTATTTAATAGTGATACAGATTTGTAGTTTTTATGACATTATATTGATTTAAGGCTAAATTAAATTTAAGTGTAATTAATGGGGGATGAAACGACCCCCAGTCATCCCTATCATAGAATTAAAAAAAAAAATCAAACACGAGCAAAAAAAATATTTCCCTTCCCTAAGAAATTATCAATGAGCTGACAGCATAGATAGAGAAAGCATTTTATTCATAAACGCAATCGAGAGCTGCACCCAACATGGTTTTGTTTATTATTTAGTTTATTATAAGTTTTATTATAAGTTTTTTGTTAAAAACCCCTAAAAAGGGTGTTTTTTGCATTTTTAGGGGTGATGCCAGAATTTCCGAGCTGCGGGACCCCGAAATTCGGAATCAGCGACCCAAAAAATTTACTCTGAAGGAAGTCTCCACTTGCAACAAAATTGGGCAACCACGACCCGCGTTTTGAATAGTCTACACCCCAAAGAGGTATAACGAAATTTAATAAGTTGTAAAATAATGACTCCCACACGTAAAATTTGTACACAAAAACTTAAAATACGTATGGGACCTAAGCCCTAAGCTTCAAAACATGTTTTTATGGCTTACAAGTGCCATACTATTTTCTTTTTGGACAGCTACTAATAAAGGCGCGACAACGTGACAACAGCGGATTTTTCGTAGAAGCGTACTTCCGCCACCTTCAGCTTCGCTCGACACATGTGACAAAAAAAACAGTTTTGTGTAAGTACTTTTAATAAATTAAAATGGTAAGGCAGTACCAAGTGTGTAAAGTGACGGATATGATTCCTGGATTATCATTTCACACGTAAGTACAAACCATTCTATCGCCAATAATAAACAAAACCATGTTGGGTGCAGCACTCGATTGCGTTTATGAATAAAATGCTTTCTCTATCAATGCTGTCAGCTCATTGATAATTTCTTAGGGAAGGGAAATATTTTTTTTGCTCGTAAAATGGGAATTTATCGAAAATCTTAGGGAAAAAGAACAACATTTTTTTGTTTGATTTTTTTTTTAATTCTATGATAGGGATGATTGGGGGTCGTTTCATCCCCCATTAATTACACTTAAATTTAATTTAGCCTTAAATCAATATAATGTCACAAAAACTACAAATCTGTATCAATATTAAATAATTTATATAAATTTTTTATAAGATTATTCTTAAAAAACCTCCAAGGAGGGTGTTTTTCCCTTTTTACGGGTGTTTTAGGAATTCAAGTGTTTTGGGACCCCCAAATTCGGAATCAGTGACCGAAAAACGTACTTAGGAGTATTTTTGAGCTGCCTAAAGAGCATTTTCATAAGTTTTTTTATAAGTTTTTTGTTAAAAACCCCTAAAAAGGGTGTTCTTTGCATTTTTAGGGGTGATGCCAGAATTTCCGAGCTACGTAAAATTTGTACACAAAAACTTAAAATACGCATGGGACCTAAGCCCTAAGCTTCAAAACATGTTTTTATGGCTTACAAGTCTCGGAAGATTAACCTAAAGATTCACCGACAAACCCTTAAAAAAGAGGAGCAAAAGTATTCATACAAAATACTAGCTCGAGAAATTACTTGTGTTTTATTTGAACAAACAAAAATTAAACTAAACCAAAAGTATCCTATTACAAATCCATTGTTACCATACATTCCTAGTTGGTCAGAGAAAATTCGACGAATAAGCAATAAGTTTAACATTCCTACGGTCTCATTTTATTAGATCCCAAATTCAAAAAAATAAAACCATATAATAGAAACAAATATACAGAAATGTATCTATAAAAACCATGGCGAATGGAAAATATTTTAAATAAGTGAAATTTCTAATCCATAAATTATTGGCATAAAAGGACATCAAGCAATAGATTTCCACAAATCAAGCATTTGTCAACACGCATTTTTATAAAGATGGCTCTACAGCCGCGCTGCAAAAGACTCGGCATTCGCGTTTCGCGCCTTTCCCCATTTGATGTCGGTGTTTGGGCCCGTGACAACCAATAACAGTGAAGGCAACCGTAAATATTGTGAGTGTAGACGGGCCTTATTTTTCGTGCAGAGATCTAACGTGAAACTCGGGCAAAGTTTACAGGCGCGATTGGCGGGTGAGCCGCTATAACAATTATAACCTAAACTAAAACCGGACTATTATGTTAGCAAACAAAACTTATTCCAAAAAAAAAGAGTATCTTTAGAACCTGATAATTTAAAAAATATTCGGTTGCCTTTGATTTATGCTAAGATAAATTTAGAAGACCTTAAACGTCAGTTAATTTATCACAATTCTTATTTTTGAAAATAACAGGCGCACTTGTAACTTGTAACACAAAGTAAATCTATCATTTGAGACATAAGGTCATAAATATTAAAACATTCTTGTTGGAATATAAAAAAAATTTAAAACCAATATTTATATAAGTAATTTATTTTTTGATTTTATTTAAGTTATTAAGTTATTTTTATCTTTTACTAGGTAACCCATTTGTTACCGCAATGTTAATAGCTGTTTTCGGGTCCGGTGTCGTTTAGCTCCATTCGATTTGAAAAAAGTAAAAAGAACACATTTTATTTAGTAGATTTCAAAAAAAAATCTGAAAAAATGCATTTTTGCAAAGAAAAATGAAATTAAAAGTCGAAAAACACACTATGTTTTTAGGTTAAATAAAAGGCCAGATTTTGCGACGTTGTCGAATAAAAAAAAAAGTATTTAAATTTAGCTTTAAAGCATTATGGGTTAAATATTAATACACAATTTACAAACAATAAAAATATTGTTTTTTAAATAAGGTAATTATCTGAAAGTGGGGTCCACCCTATTTTTGCCTATAATAAAACCGAAATATTAAGATATCATCATCACAGACATTTTTTCATTTTGTTCGACAGCGCATTTATGATAACGAAAATTTACAATTTAACGAGGAAAACCTAACAAAAACTAACCAGGAACTAACCAGAACTAGGTAAAACTTTAGAAGTTATTGTTAGCTAGTTCTGGTTACTTTTTTTTATGAAAAAACTTCATTTCTGGTAAATGGAAAAAAGCAACCTTCAATAATAACAAATTATTAAAAAACATCTAGCAACATTGCTTATTTAAGAAGGGAATCGTCGACAAAACGGCATCGTTTTTCATGTTAGTTGCCCATATTACTTTAGTATATTTTGTATGGGAAGCAAAGAAATTATTTTATTTTGTAATAATGTGAGTAACAAACTAATTTATGGTGTAACAAATATGTGAAAAAACATATTTTCAAATATTGCTGTTTAAAATTGAGTAAAAGTTTACTGAAGCCGCAGTTTTCTTTCAAAAGTTTTGGTTATACCTTGTGCAGGTCTATAGGGTATCGACCGGAACAATGTAGTCTCATAGGGCAAGATATTTAATAAATATTGTTTGATTAATAAAACTTTTGCATTAATAAAGAATATATTTACAAACTGATAATTGTTTTCAGTTTATATGAAATAAAGAACATAACCCAACCTAGAAGCAAAATTGTGTTTTTTTAAAACGATTTTATTATTTTTTATTTCAAAACATTTAAAATTACTACTTACCTAATTTGCACATAGTTATAACCAAATTCTACACATAAAAAATAATATACAACTTTTACTTATTTAAGAAATAAGAGATAACGTTATGTTTCTATTACTTTACATGACTTATTTTCTCATGATTATCAATTGGTCACTTAGTTGTTAGTAAACATCATGAATTTATATTTAAAGTATAAATCATTTGCTGACTATAATGCTCTGCTGCCAGTGGTGTACATTAAAATAAAAGTTTATATTAAACCTATAATAAAGAAACATTTTATTCTATGGTCGATAAAATTAAAACAAGAGTAAAATATTTTATTATTTGGAAGTACAGATTGCCGTTAGTTTAGACAGAAAAAAATAATAATATAAAAACATTATATTTTTATTTTTATCACTGGTGCAACACCAAGCTATTGGGCCGGCCCGGCCCATAAATAACCTAACATTTAGATGTTTAATCGTTGATCGCATTAGTGGCAAATTTGAGCTGGTGCGCAAATCCTCTCAGTACCGGAGCGGAAATTTTTACAAAGAATTAATTTCAAGAGTAATAATTTTAAATTATTTGGAAAAAAATATATGGAGACAATATTTTTTTTTCATTTTATGTTTATATACATATAGAAATTAATGGGAGAACACATAAACATAGAACTTAAGAAACAAAATTTAAAATGTTGGTACAAAGATAAATACTTTCCATGCTTATCGACTAAACTTAGATAGAATATGTTTCCGATAGTGATGATAAGGTATTGTAAATATCTTAAATATAGTGTTACTTTGTTAAGGGACTGGTAGAAGAAGACATCTTATATTTATGTATTATCCACTATTACTCTCTTCGCCTCTCGTCCGCCTTATGGGACTCCTTAGTAGGGCTGTATCGAGTGCATTGTAAAAAATAGAGAAAAAAAAGCGATGGTGTTAAGAAAGAAAATGTGTTTTAATGAAATAAACAATTAATTGTTAGAAAACCTACCAAGATTCAGGTTTTGTCGCATTCGCCATTTTATTTGTATTATTAACTTTAATGCATCAGTTAAAAATCAGTATATATTATTCGTGTTTTTTCATGGCTGTAAAAAAGTACAGAATTTGAAGAGTTGGCAACCTTACTAGATTAATAAGCGTCAGAATTACTAATACGCTGTCACGTTAATGTAAAAAACAAAATAAAGGCCAACTTATAAAGTAACAGGTCATATTCAAAGTTGTTGTTTGTTACCAAACTAGCAGAACTGGTGTAGTGGCAGCGTACCAGCCTTTCACCGTGGATACCCGGATTTGATTTCCGCATTGGCCTTGGACCTTTTTATAGCTTGTCACCTCACAGAAGGCAATGGAAAACCACTGTGTAGTATTTCTGCCTGGTGAAACCTCTCATATGTGCTTCGGAAGGCCCGTAAGAAAAGCAAGAAAAAAGGACAATAAAACTATGATTTCATAGAATTATTTAAATTGTTTATAAACTAAAGAAATACACCACTTCAAAATGACAATGTATAACATGACCGACTACAAAGATATAAACAAATTTTGCGTACACTCAAGGAAAATATTTAAAAATGATGTCTTGTGCCAAAGCGCACAAACTCACTTTTTCTTCGGTGTCAGTAATTGGGCTCATAAACACAAATGGTTGGGGTTTACCACTAGAAAGCTGTTAGCTTTATTAAATATCAGCAAAGGTTTAAATATCCGCAAACTTTGTCAATGATATGAACAACGCATTTGATATTTTAAAATTAAACAGTCTAGAAACATATTGGGCTTGATAGAAACTGGGAAAAAGTAGTTTTTTTAATAAAATGGTTAAACAGCTTTCTACTTTAAAAGTTATACATAAAAATAGGAAACAATGAATACAAGAGAAAAAACAGGATCAAAAACCAGAGATTTCTTTATAACTGGAAAACAATAATTTTAGTAGCTTTAAAATAATGAAAAAAATTACGAGAAAATATAAATTTTTATTAACATGTAATCCAAATTAGGTTTACTTGGAAGATTATTTTGAAATCATAATAAATATTCCTAGATTTAATTCAAAATGCGGATTTTTAAATCAAAATAAAAATATTGTGAAGTAGGCCCTGCCTCACCCTGGCCACCACTACGTCTTCCACTTTTGGCCACTTCCACCTCCTTTTAGCCCCATCCACTTGGCTCTTCCTCTGGGGCTGGTCCGGATCAAAGAAGGCCAATGGTAAGGTGGCGGAGGCGGGTCTGGATTAAACCTATGGTTAAAGTTTAGATCAATGGTAAGGCAACGGAGGTGGATCCGGATCAAACCAGATAAATAGGCAACCAGTAAGTCCAAATAATTGTGGCTGACGTGCGAACCTTAACCTGCGTAGCTGATGACCTATGATGTAAGCATATCGGGTCTTACGTAAGAGGATGTGTTGATAAAAAGTGCTTACTACCGTTAGCAATTGCTAGTTATTTTAAAATTTGGCAGTTGTTACTAGGTTAAGTATTGGGGTACCTATTTTGTATAATTCATACACTTACATCCTCATTGAAATTTATAGTTCACGTAAATGATATATATTTTAAAGTTATGATTGGTGGCAAACCACGTTTCCAATGCACAACTGACTTTTAGGTAGAATTAAATAAAATGGCAAGGGTAATGTGTAAATAAGAACAGACACAAACGATATCTTGCTAGAATGGTAAAAAAGTTAAAATTTTTTAAAGAATTTGTGTAAACGAATGGTGAAGAAAGTAGGTAAATAATTAACTGTGTTAGTGTTACAAAATATAAGAGGTAAACCCTCGGTAAACAATAGAGTTTATATAAAGTCCTTGTACCATTACCCCAGAATATATTCTTTAAAAATATACACACACTGACACAAATAGTAAAATTCACATGCTATAACAAAAATTGTTTATTAAAAGATACAGGGTGATCTGAAAAAAACGACTACGCAGGATAGTTAGGTCTGTAAATGACAAAAACCATGTATCCTTGGATACTTAGCCTAACACCTGTGTTAAACGCAGTTACTTTGAAGCTTTACGATTACACACACACACGCATCCACGCACACACCACACACACACACACAATAATAATAATAATTAATTTGCAAAGGATCTAGCATAATTGCTATACTAAGTGTAACATCAGATATCCAAAATATACAGGATTATCGGCATACGTCCCTAAGGACGATCAGATTCTTTAAAAATATATGGAACTGCAACAGAAATTAGATGTTTCCAGAGAAATAATGCATGGATAGATCAACAAAATAAAAAATATATCTAATATTCAATCCTTCGTTTTGAACCTTAAAAAAAGGTAAGGTAAGATTTTATGTTAATAAACAGTTGGAGCCGGAGCGCCCCTGCATAAGTTAAGAATTTTAAACCAAGAAATATGGAAAGCTGGCTTCAAAACAAATATTTATAAAAAAGAAGTTATTTTATTTATTTAAATTTCAAATTTCTTAAAACCTGCAATAAACATTCAAAAATTTAAAAAAATAAATAAATTTTTAATTTTTTCCAGGGGCATATCTTAAAAAAATCCTAAAAATTCGGTTATTTGATTATAATTCGAAAAATACTGCATTTAGACGAAAAAATTATATTACTTAATAGTTTTTAAGATATTGACGCTTTACATTTAAAAAAAATCGTTAATATCTGAAATTATGCCTTTTTTGATTATATTTGCTGTTTGACCCCCAATTTCTACTTCAGATTTGTGTTCAGCGAAAAAAAAATACCCCAGAAAATCCTATACCCTCAAACACAACTTTTTTTGTGCCTGTGTAATCAATTAAACTTAAGAGTCCATTCGCGCCGCGAAAATTGGATCCAATTTGGGGTTCGGGGCATAATGTTTTTCTCAAAAACGGTATAGGTTATCGATAATTTTCAAAAATTATATTAAAGCCAACACTTAAATCTAGGCTTCTGCTGTAATAGTTTTTTAAATTTGGATTTAGTTTTTAATATTTTCTTGAGTGAAAGTCACCCTAAAATCGGTTATGTTTAGATACTATTTTCTCTTAACTTGACTCTTATTTTAAAAATCCGTCACAGCAGAGGCATAGATTATTTCCTTACCTTTAAAATGGTGTATAATTTATGTCATTTAAGTAAAAAATAGTTACCGAAAAACGTTATCTCCTGTAGGCTTGCAATCGGAAACAACATCGCATTGATACACCGAATTTGGAAGAACCTAAACAAAATATAATATTTTTAATGCGGCTATACGAAAATTGTGGTAGTGGGAGTTTGTTAGTCTCCGCGTCCTTTCGCCCGACCCCTAAGGTGTAGCGTAAATGTACTCTTAATTTTATTTATATTTAAATTTTTTATCTGAAACCCTATTAGACGACATACTTATTAATAGGGTAGGTTTTAGGTTTAAAGTGAGTGGCTATAACACCCTTCCACCGCGACCGATCGGTCTATTGTGGCTTACTAATTAATAAGTCTGAAACTAAAATTTCAGTCTCATATATATTAATTGATTTCCCGCCAATATCATTTTAATTGCAGGATTCATGAACCCCAATCTGGCTTTTTTATTTCTAAAGTACCTTCAATATTACTATTAAAAATGAGCTGAGACGCATGGATTTAAATTTAAAAAAAGTAATGATAATTTTTAAAAACTCAATGCACCATTATTTATAACTTTTTGCGCTACCCTAGATTAAAAAAAGAGCTTGATCCGATTAAAATTCACAAAGATATGGCTATTTTGTTCGCGCTCCGCTGATTTAAACTCTCGATTTCAGTTTTTGACTCGGCATGTCAGTCCGAGAGTCCGAGAGCTTCTATTCCCACCACTACCTCCCTGGCACCGACAATATCAGTCACTTTAAAAACATCTTTTAGCAATAAAAAACAAATATAACAACTTTTTATTGTGCTGTATATTGAGTTTAAGTGTTATACTATTAAATGCCGTCGAAATTAATTCTTAATTATTATAAACAATTTAAATATTATTAGAAAAAAAAAAAATGGTAACCCGAGTCCTACTTTCATAGAGACTTCTTTTTTTTTTTAAATATTTGTTTTAAAGCCAGTTTTCCATATTTCTTGGTTTAAAATTCTTAACTTATGCAGGTGGCGCTACGGCCCAATTGTTTATTAACAAAAAAGTACCTTTTTTTCAAGGCTCAAAACGAAGGACTGAATATATTTTTTTTTATTTCGTTGATCTAAATTAGTAAAATATAAGTTTTGAAATACCAAAAAAAGATAGTTTGTAATACCTAAAATATTTATAAACAAAAAAGATATAGCCTACTAGATTAGGGCTCTAAAATCAGTAAAACTCAATTACCCTAGCAACAAATTTTCCGATCATGCTTTAGAACCTCTCATTTAATTAAGAATTAAAAAAACGATATTTTGCAATGACAGAAATGGATAAAAAAATATTTTTGCAATAATTATCAACATTTCAAAAAATGGCTATTTTTAACGGTATTTTTTTGCATTTTCTCATAAACAAATTTACCAAATCAATTTTAGCTGGGCTCAAGTTATAAGTTTTTTTAATACCTAAAAAAAACATTTTGAACGTATTCCTCTAAAATTAATAATGGCGCTTGCAGAAGCGAAAACAGGTTTTTAGCACTTTTAACCCTCCACCCCCCACCCCTGCACACTTTTTTCGAGTCTTAAACTATAAAGTCATATTCAGGTAATCACCCTCTACAATTTTTAACACCTTTCAACCTGTTACAAATTAAGGTCATGAAAATTACCTACAGACTGGGCTATTATTTGCTAGGGATTTTAATTGCCTTTTGAAATATTTTATAATAAACAGGGTGTTTCATTTAAAAATGCCTTTTCTTTGTTTTTGTATCTTGCGCTAAAATCACTAATTTTGACCAATCCTATATAATGTGGAAAAAAATTCTTATTTAAAAGTATTATACAGGAGCCTCCCAAATTATCTAAAAAATTTAAACCTTCTACGGATCTCAGTGACGAAGTATAAAAATTTAATTGGAGCTATGTTTTAAAGAAAATATAAAAAAATTAATTAATAAGTCGAAAACGACTAAAGATGGATATAGAAAAGTATCATACAAAAATACAGCAATAGCGGAGCGAAAAATGCAGTAATATACAAGGTGTCTTATTAAAAATATTAAATCTTATACTACTTTTTGGTATAAGTGGCAAGGTTGCGTTGTTGAAAGTATTTTAGATCGATAGAACATAGCCAATTACCCATGTTACCATTTTTTTTTTAAATTCCTATGCCGTGCTAGGTACGTCGTAATATGCCGATTTACAGCTTTTTTATTCCTGAAGTTGTTTTCTCAGGAAACACAACATTGCATATAAATGTGTAATTTGGTTCTAGTTTTTAAATAAAATATTAAATATAAACAATTAAAATGACTATTAGATTTTGGCATTATCTTAGAAGCCGTATTACAAAAATGTCGCTTCCTAAGTGATTGTACATATAACAAAATTTGTCTAAAATCTTATTTAAAATAAATACATAAATGCCACTGCACCCAAATATTTTTTCATTATCTAGGAGAAAATAAAAAAAGGCTTTTCATTTTTTAAAATTATTGATAAAATGTAATTTAGAAAACCTATATTTCTTGTACCAGTAACGAATTAGTCTTAAATAAGTAAGTGTAATTCCTTAAAAAATAATATGTTAGAAAAGAGATTCAGGGAACATTTAAAATATAATAAAATATATAAAAGGTTTGATCTTAAATAGAAGTTGTATAATGAAAATATAAAAAAAAATGGTTTTTTCTTGCCAAAGAAACTTTTAGTATTAAAATTCCAATTGTCTTATCTAGTAGTAATTGTTCTCGAGAATTTTAATGTTTATAATAAGGACTGGATAGGCTCTACAAAAACTGATACACAAGGCAGAGCAGCCGAAAATTTCGCAATTAGCAACTCGCTCACCAATTTAATTATGGAACATGGTACCTACTTTCCTAGGTTTCCCACCCATAATTCTAACCCCCTAGATCTCTTTCTTGCTTCCACCCCCGAACTCTACCAAGCATCAGTAACTGCTCCCCTTCGTCGCTCTGACCATGGTTTGGTTACTGTATCGTACTCCATTCTGAGGCAACTGATCGCATGCGCCGCCACAAACCGTCTGGCACTACAACTCGGCTGACTGGGAAGATCTAAGAGATTTCCTTGCCAGCTACCCTTGGAATCCAACCCGCTTTTCTTCTCACGATTTTTCCGAAATATGTAAACAAATCACCGAAACAATTCAACTAGGCATTGAGACCTTTATTCCCCACACTAAAAAGAATCCCATAACTTCAAATAACAAACCGTGGTTTTCTAAATACTGTGACAAAGCCAGACTTTTAAAAATTCAAGCCCACAAAAAGTTTCTACAAAACCCTAGTCCCGAAAATCGACAGGCTAGCATCGAAGAAAGAAATCAATATAATCAGACCTCTCACAAGCAAAAGACCGTTTTAACAATCGGATAAAAGATACAGTTCTCTCCTGCTCGAATGGCAGTAAAGGTCCTGGTCCTTTGCTAAAAATATTAGTCAAAACTTCTGCACAAATTCTTTTTCACCCATAATCTCCGTTTGTTTCTACGTCTAAAGAAAAAGCCTAACTATTAGCCAAACAATTTGCTGCCAATTCTACGCTTGATCCTCCTATTAATTTTCCTCTTCCAACAGTTGCCTCTGTATCTTATAAAATGTCCTATATCATTTTTAAAGTCAAACAAAGCGTATTATTTTTTCTCTTAATACTAAAAAATCGTCTGGGCTGGATGGCATACCAGCAATCGTCTTAAAAAAATGTGCACCCGAGCTTGCACCCATCCTAATTCGCCTCTTTCGAATTTCTTTTGACACGGGCATTTTCCCGGAGAGCTGGAAAGCTGCACTTGTGCAACCTATCCCCAAAAAAGGATCCAAAACTCTCCCTTCTAACTATAGACCTATTCTCTTCTTTCTGTTGCTTGCAAAGTAATGGAAACATTTATCAATTCCCAAATCTTAAAGTATCTGGAAAAAACACAAGATTTTACATGACAGACAGTATGGATTCCGTCACAGAAGATCCACAGCTGATCTACTTTCCTTTGTCTCACATAACTGGAACAAGTCCCTTGAGTTTTTGGTGAATCCCAGATCGTTGCTTTTAACATATCCAAAGCTTTCGATCAGGTATGGCATGACGGGCTTCTTAACAAACTTCCTTCTTACGGTCTTCCACCTAAGCTTTGCTTTTGGCTCTCCAGTTTCCTTTCTAATCGACGTATATCAGTTACTGTAGATGGTCATTCTTCCAGCTTCTACCAAATTAATGCTGGGGTGCCCCAGGGCTCAGTGCTGGCACCCACGCTGTTTCTTCTACACATTAACGATCTTCTCTCTTCCACAATTATTCCCCTTCATAGTTTTGCTGACGATAGTACCCTCCACTTTAGTACAATTTCTTAAGCCACCATATAATTCTGATTTGAAAAACAAGCGCTGGTCAATGCAGATATCTCTCTCACAAGACCTAAAGCTTATCTTGCCTCAAAAAACACAGTCATATTCGCTGTCGCGGAAAAAGTCTGCTAATGCTCATCCGTTATATATGAGTGGCCAAGTTCTGCAAAACAAAGAGTCACAGTTACTTTTAAAAATAACCTCAACTGGCACAAGCACATTACATCCATAGCCTCGGCAGCTTCAAAAAAGTTTGGATTCCTCTTTCGAGCTAGAAAGTATTTCTCTTCTTCCAATCTGTATACTCTGTTTGTATCCTAAATCAGACCCTCTTTTGAATATTGTTCTCATGTCTGGGGAATGGCGTCCCCTACTACAGCATTCTGGACTCCATTCAAAGAAAAGCCGTTCGTCTTATTAATGATCCCACGCTTACAGAAAGGCTTCCTTTTACATTTCAGTTAGAGAGGCCCCAAACTTCCCGCTTTCTTCGTTCCTTCATACCTAGAGTGTCAAGAGTTTGGAATCTGCTGCCCGCAAGCTCCAAATATTTAAGTCCCGTGTGAACAAACTCCCTCTCACCACACTTAAGACACCCACGGTATTAGTACTTAGGCATCAGTCTTTGTGGACTGTCCCAAGATAAAAAAAACTATTATCGAAACCATATTTATCTACTTAATTTTTTTCAGGTAGAGCAATAAGCATACAAACAAAATAATAACATTGGACGCTATATCATGGATACTCAGATGTATGATGGTTAGAAAAATATCTGTATTAAGTTTATTTATTATAAAAATCCTAAATATACTGCATAAACTGGTTTATGCAGTATATTTTTATCAAATAATCTTTAACAATATTATTTAACTAAAAAGATCACCTATTAATATATTGTTTAATAGTTCAAGAGCTGGTGAACCATTTTGAGTAGATTCTTGAGGCGCTATAAAAAATTTGTAATTGTCTTTGAAGAGCCCCTAATAAAAGTAGCGGCCCCCTACCAACCTTTGAATTTTGTTAAAGGGAAAATGTTTTTATTATTAAAAAAATGTTTTTGAGGTATTTTGAAATTCTTGTAGTTTTAAATTAGATAGTTAAGAAATTTAAAAATAAAAAAGCCACATCAATTAGTCGGGTCTAAATGTTAACCAGACTTTTGCAAAATGGTTTTTTAAAGAAATTCAAAAAATATTTTTAAGACACTTTGTGATTTTTGAAAAGTATAGGTACTTAAAGACAAATAATCCCAAAAACCTAAATCAATTTGGTGGAATTCTTCATCTGCCGATGATCGCAAAAGTATCATATAAGTGCGTGTGAACAGCATAAGGATAGCTTCAGGTGCGAGAGAGAGCGTATATCGGCTATAAATACCTCTCGCTCAAGGTTACTGCGACGCGATTAGCTTTCGTAAGACCACGTGACCTATAGCGTTTTATTTATCTACCTGACCCAATTATTTTAAATTTTGAGTTGTTTCACCCTCTTGGTATTATAGGACAAAAGAAAAAAAATCCAGGTCCAGACTAAGAAAATTGGATAAGAAGTATTTTGCAAAAAAACACAGCCTGCATAATTATTTTCCCATAATGTTAAGGTGACAATTAAATTTTATTTAAAGTACTTTAAAAAATACTAAAATTTATTTTAGCGGATGTACGCAAGTTAAGGAAAAAAATATTTTGGTGAAACAACCAAAATTAAGTGAGCTTAAAAGTGTATCCCATTTATTTAAACCTTTTTTGACATAGTCGTATTCATCTTTAAGGTTTTATTTATCCACGTAAACTTCTTAGAACTGCATATAAACATGTAACCTTGTTAATTCTTTGGATTTTTATTTATTTTGAAACAAATCTGATCTCTTAATTTGCTTTCAGTCGATGCACAGACATTTTCACACCGTATCAGATGTTTAAGGAATTAATCCTGAAGTAAAACAATTTTTATTTTTTAAGTGAAAACCATGCGTCGGACAAAGAAAAAGCAAAAGATCAAATTTGCTCAAAAATTAACGAGGATTTTAAAAGTAATTTTCATTTTAAAAGTAATTATTATTTTAAAAGAAAGCAGTGGCCTGGCATTTTTTTCTCTAAAAATATTCAATGCAAAACCGGTACGGATGCCACTGGTAGAGAAAATAATAAATTTTGAAAACCAGAAAATACACCTTGATGCAAAGACATGTACCAAATTTCATAAAAAGATGAAAGAGAAGCCGTAAAATTACCTATAAAAGAGCGACAAATCCCCTACACCTCGTTGGTGGGTAGGAGAAGAAGGCTTTTTAGTAAATGTGGGATCATTAATATGACAAACAGTTTTTCTTTGAATGGAGTCAAGAATGTCAAGTGTTGTAGGAGACGCCATTTTCTCAGACCTGAGAACAATATTCTAAAGAGGGTCTTATCTGGGATACGTACAGAGTATACAAATTAGAAGGAGAGAAATAATATTTGACTTGAAATAGAGATCTAATCTTTTTTGAAGCTGGATGTACTGTCTTTGTGCCAGTTGAGGTTATCCTAAAAAGTAACACCCACAGCATTAAATAATTCTTTGTTTTACAGAACTTGGCCGCTCATATGTAACGGATGAGCATTGGCACACTTTTTTCGCGACAGCGAACGTGATTGTGTTTTAGAGGAATTAAACGGGCCAAGATTTTTGACGCCCCAAGATTAGTTCAAGGTCTTGTGAAAGAGATATCTACATTGACCGGCGCTTGTTTTCCAAATCAGAATTACAGGGAGGCTTAAGAAATGAGAACTATGAATAGGATTAACTGTGGAAGAGTGAAGATTGTTGATGTGAAGAAAAAACAGAGTACTGAGCCCTGGGGTACCCCAGCATTAATTTGGCTGGAAGAATGATTATCTACAATAACTGATATACGTCCATGGAAAAGGCAACTGGAGAGCCAAAAAGCTTAGGAGGAAGGCCGTAGGAAGGAAGTTGGTTAATTAGCCCATCATTTTAAACCTGATCAAAAGCTTTGTATATATCAAGAGTAACGATCTGGAATTTACCAAGAAACTCAAGGGACATTGGCGGAATTCATACTGTCTGTCATGTAAAATTTTGTATTTTTCGAAATACTTTAGAATTCGGAAATTAATAAATTTTTCC
>JAHBCN010000888.1:0-143204 GCA_019359885.1 Listronotus oregonensis
GATCGTCTCCTTGTTAATGTTTGAGGACTCTCTTCTACGCTTTCCCATACACGTTCAATATTTTCGCCGGTGCGCGCTGTATATGGTCTTCCTGCACCAAAACGGTTTCTAACCTTGTGCTGAAGATTAGCAATCAAGCTAATAATTGTTGGCGCTGAGGGTCCAACCTGCATATTAAAATTTCGGCGATACGCACGCTGCGTTAGAATAACTGACATTCCGTTTAAAAAAAGTCGATGATTTTTCTCCTTTGTTCTATGGTGTATTGCTCCATTATAAATTCCCCAAGAGTTCTTAGCAAATTTTTAAAACAAAGGAAATAATAAAATTATAAATAAAAAGTTGTAAAGCATTCAAATCATAACGTTAAAGATTATAAAGATAACATGAATATTTTTTATTGCAAGAAAATTCCATATAAGTAAAGGATAGGGTAAATAGTAATTCCAAAACCTATGATACATTTTTTGCTCTTCTTCCGTGATAGCTGTATCAGCGAACAACGAAGAAAGTCACAAAATAATACCTATCGCTTTGGAAGTGGCTACTGACAATTTTCGGATAGAATTTCAGGATAGACGTGCTTGAAGGTCATTTAAGATCATTTTCTATAAACTATAAAAGCTTAAAATAGATATAGATACAAATATGAAGGTATATTTTACAAACATGCAATAATAATTTAAAGTTGTTTAATGTTTCCAGATTTATTTCGGTAATATATTTTTAGTGAATTTGAAAATTATTTCATTTAAAATACCAAAAAGTATAAAAACCAAAATTTGGGATATAAGTTAAAGAAATTATCTTGATGGTGTGACTAATGATTATATTAAAAATTTAAAATACATATTTTTAAAAAATATCCATGATTAAAATAAACAACGTTGCTAGCTAAAATTTTTTAAACTGACAATCAATAAATGAAGTAAACAGTTCTTATTGAAAATAAATTTGACCTTTAAATTACAGTGCATGTCTAAAAATATAAATATTTTTCTATACTTGTTTTTGTCGAGGCAGTTCTTATTTTGCATAATGCAGTTTACGTTTAGGATGAAGAGCAGGTGGTATTTAAAGTGGATAAAATAAAAACAATATTTAATTTTAATATAATCACAAAACAGCTTCCACACATAAGCTAAGCACGGGAGAATTCTAGTCTAGTTAATCTACCAATGAGGGTTAGTCAAGAAAGTTTGAAGGTATATGAAAGGTCAATGCTGTAGAACAAAATTTTCTGGGCGTGCAGGGCAGCGGGAATAGGGGAATCAGCCCCGCGGAGTTTGCGCAATGAATAGTAGGTCAGGTCCGGACTTCCATAACTCTTTGTTACTATCTATAAAGTTGACATCATCAAATGTCAAATTCAAACTACCTATACATTCACTGTTTCTTTTTTATTTTTTGCACAAAATTGTTGGCTATTAAACGATCTTATTAAAATTATTGTGTAATATTGGATTTTATATCATCTGATTAAATATGAAAAGAATAGATGGCGCCACTTTACAGCCTTCTATTTAAATAGTGAATATTTTTGGGAGTTTTGTATTTTTACCAAAAATCTTCGTAAAATAAATGAAAACACGATTTTTTAAAACAAATTTAAAACATTGTATGATTGTTTCATGTACCTATTTTGTGATAAAAGAAGGGCAAGATAGTGTAAATGAATTTAATCTAATTGTCGTATTTAAGGATTGATATCTGAAAAATAAAACGTCGAAAAAAAGTAACTTTAGATTTGTAACCAGCGCCTGTGTATGCAAAAAATAATCGAAATCGGCAAAGGTCAAGAAAAATAAAAACTTGCCATAATTTGAACTGGTTATTTGTGTTTTAGAGTCATACAATATTTTATAAATTTATAATTTGTATAAAAGTACAATAAAATAGTGCCACCTCAAGCAGGTAACATAAACAAATTTAACAAGAAGTATAGAATTTTTTACATAAGAGATTCTTTTTAAACAAATCAGAAAAAGCAAAAAGAAACTTTAACATAAAATTGTACTATATTTTATTCAATTAGAGGGACCTGTATATTTTAAAATTTGTCTGGGCTGCCCAGTAATTGATAATTTTGATATTTTAAAAGAATGTACTAAATTATTAAATGAAATAAGAGTATTCAAATGTAAACCTTATTTCTTTTTAATGATCCACACAAATACACAAACATTGTGGTTTTCATCTAAAAGAGAGTTAAGATTGCCTTACTTTTCTCACTGCTATTTCCTATGAAATTTTCATTTTCTATTATTTATAATTGATATATTAATATGTATTCGTTGCGTCTTATTAGAAGCACCTAATTTAAATATAAGAAATACGTACATAAAGTAAAAAATGCCGCTTATGTTACCCTTAGTTTTGCAAGACAAAACCATGCAACCTCTAGGCATTTTGTTACTATATTATAAGTAACAAACAATAAACACAAAATTATAATAAACACCAATCACTAAAATAAAAACAAAGGTTTTTATCAATTCAAAAACTACAAAAATATAATCACACAAAGCAAAACAATCGAAATTAATACGGCGCAAACCACAACGAAACATGAAATTCGCTTGGAAGGAGAGTTGATGAGATCTTTAATGACGATCAAGTTAATTTTTTTTTTTAGTTGATGGTACAGCGCGGATATAGTTTCATACGCGCCGCGCCGTTGCACAAGAAAACGGTCCCCCTGCTTACCTCATATCAACAGGTAAATGTTGTTTAGCCAAAACAGGTGGGTAGATTTTTAAACCCAACTACACACTGATTTATCAGTGTGTAAGTAGGGCAACACATCAAAAAATTTTATGGAATTTTGTTACTGCGCAGAATCGGCGGGGCCCACTTTGACAGTTATATTTATAGTGGGCTGGACAATTTTTTTTCCTCGATTGAATAAGCTATAGCATTGGGCTGCCATATACCTTTAAAAATTCCTTGAGGTTAGTAAATAAGTGCGACTAACTTCAGGGGTAATTCTGCATGAAAAAATAATTTTGAAATATCTCAGTGGCGTACCATTTGTAATTGTTGGAAATTTTTTTTACTGCTACAACACGTCAATTCTAATTCTTTATTTCGCATTTTAGGTTGTGTAAAAAAGTAGCCTAAGGCGTAAATAGAATTAGAAATTTATATGTGATCGGTAATAAAGCTAGGTTTATTAAGGAAGAAGTATATATTCTGTAATATAGTAAAAACAATACAATAGAACTGTAGTCTAAAATTCGAAACTACCAGGTTTTGGTTGGTCTTTGAGACAAGTGGTATTTTTTTTTTCAAAATTAAACTATTTTATTGCTATAAGGACTTTTTTTCGCGGAAATTACTTGACCACAGATACCTAGGGCAGCACTTTTGGCAACGATGTTTATATTCAAATAAATGAAACCTTCAAGAATGAATGCTTTGTTGCCAAAATGGATTAATGACACAGTTCTTTTGATTACTCGATTATGTCTTAGATGTTCCTAGTGCTAATTTGAACAGTAAGTGAGATCACTCAGGAGACCACAAAAAAATAACTAAGTCAGGTAACTTTAATAAAAATTAATTTATAGGTTAAAATACGAAACTATCTAATAATTTAAGAGCAGTTATTCACATTGTTAAAAAAGTGTCAAGTAAGTGATTAAGATCGTAATGGTATTAAAATTTGGTTTTGGTTGGTCTTTGAGACAAGTGGTACTTTTTATTGCTAAAGCTTGACCACAGGTACCTAGATTTGGCAACGATGATATCGTTTTAAAATTAATGACACAGTTCTTTATTACTCGATCTTAGATAAAAAGTCATCAGGTTTAAGTCAGATGGTTAAATAACGAGCAGTTATTTTGTTAAAAAAATCGTATGGTATTAAAATTAGAAATATCGAAAATGCTTTATTTATCATAAAATCATCAGGTTTTGATGCAACGTATTTAAAAAAAAAATTAGAAAAGAAATGTATTTTTTGACATTAGATAAAAGTGAAGCTCCATAACCTAAAAACTAGTGGTTTCGGTAAAAACGTACTGTAGATTCATGATTAGCGCCCCAAAAATCAAACCAAATCCCAGATTTCATTAAAATTGGCGATTGACTTGGTAAGTAAAAAATACTAAAGCTTTTATTTTTCTTACGTCGGACTTAAATATAAGGATGTAATATTTCTTTTTCGTTGTCATTTTAATATTTCGTAGAGCTGTTAAAATTTTTCTTAAAGTAGTTCTAAACTTGCTTTCTCTCGTAGAATATCTTTTAGGAGATTATGGGTAAAGTTCTACGCAATAATCTGTTGTACAATAGTTTTTTATACAAGCTTGCTTCCCGATATTTTATAATAATAGCCAACAACAAAAGCAGATCCTTAATGGTTTCAAAAACAAAAAATATTCTTTTATTCAAAGGCAGCATCAATGAAACTCGATTTTCTGCGAACTTTATAGTGTTAAAATGTTTCCAACACCTTTTAGAAACTTTTTGTCGACCTATCATACATTAAAAAACAGTTCGTTTGTTTACTACTAATACCTTTTATCTGAAGTGCATACCAATACCATCTATTTTTTAAATAGTTAATTAGATATGGAAATACAATAGATATATAGGAAAAGCTGTAATAAAATTAATATATTTAAAGATTTTTAACAATTTCGTATTTCCATTTATTAATACATTTCCTTTGGTTTTTTTTCTAAAATAAATTTTGTATTTCCTTAATATAATTTTAGATTAAACTATTAGTGGTAAAAGGTCGATTTAGTTGTATAACTCCACGGTTTTTTGCTTAAAATACAAAAAAATTAGTCGTTAACAACACTCCAAAGATTTCTAAAGCAGTCTCAAGGAAGCCCAAACTCTTCCTTACACTTAGAGTCTTTCTTCTCAGTGGCGTATTTAGGGGGGACCGGGTCTGAGTGTTAAAACCTCCTCCAGGTTTCATTCGGGTAGATGGCTTGAATAAAATAGTTAACTAAACAATATTGTTTAATATTACATTAATTTTCATTCAAAGACCAAAATTTAAAAAAAAATATATTTAAAATGTGGCATTTTTAAAAACAACACGATATTAAACTACCTAGCCAGAGGTTCCTCCACTTTGAAAATCAGTTATTTTGTAGCGCCCCCTCCATTTTTTTCACTCTAAAAACCCTAATAACATATTAGTCTCGCCTAAAGTTTAATTAAACCTTTATTTTAAACGAGTCTTTTCTTACCAGAGAGAACAATAATAATGCAACTTTACAATATTAAGAGTATCTTTTATTTAAAATCAACAATACTCAACATTAAGCAATAATAATATTGGTTTTCAATATTTAAAGTATATTTTCCCTATTCAGCTCAGCTTGGCCGCAACAATAGATATACCTATTTTTAATACGTGTCTTCGGAGGTGGGGAATTCACCTGCGACTCTTGAAGACACGAATATTTTTTAGTGTTTAATACCTTTTACTAAATATTTAAAGATATAAAAAGCGTTGTGGACACATTGAAAATAATAAATATTTAATATATTTTTAGTTCATATTTATACAATAAATTGGGATATAAATATAAACTAATAAATGGATGTTGTGTTGTAGGAGAGTTTTAATTTCGAGTTTAATTAAATAAAGTTGCTAAAGTTTCAAATCACCCTTCGTCCCCTCTAATCACATCAGCGCCCGCCAATTTTCTCTGTTCGCCTTACCGCTTCCTCTACACTGGAGAGAGAAGTAAATAGTTCAGTTAACAAAAAAATATTAGATTAACCATTTGGCGACTTTAAATATGGCGGAGCTTTGGCGGCGGTTTGATTCAACACTAAAAAAATGTCAAGCTTTAGTGTTAATTTAACAAACTGCATATTTTTACCCAATGGGTTAAGAGTAGTTGAGTAAAAAGCTAATAATGTCGAATTGACAATTTTTTAATTGTTAAAGGAACTGCAAATTAGAGTAACGGCAAGAAATCGAAGGGTCCCTGAACTATTTTAAATGTTGCAATAAATCGCACCATTGTAATTTAATTTAAAGCTGGCATTAAAAGAACAACTTTGTATCGTTGAATTAAAATTTAAAGTTGTTGGTTTAAATATATTGACATTGTTATACTAACAAAACCAATATAGTGAATTAAATATATTAACGTTTATATAAACAATAATAATTGTTTAAAAACAAAGATCACAAAGGTTAACTGAACGTTAAAAATGTGTTGTCCTAAACATGAGCGATGTTCAGTGAACATACAAAAATGCTAGGATACACACCGAAGGGACATAGGTAAAAAAACAATAAAATAAAAAATATTGTATATACAGTTTATTTTATATAGGTACACTTTTGAAAGCAGAATAATCAGTACCTCAAACATTGAGTTTACATTCTAAGGGATCTTTACATATTACAGTAGTTTTTTTAAAGAATATACATAGTTTTTACGTTTAAAAAAAATATTTTAAAGATTAATATATTTAGAACCAAGAGCCAGTGACGTTGCCAAAAGCATTTTGGCAACGTTAGATCTTTTGCTATCTGTAAAATAAAGTATAAAAATGTAAATAAGAATCGTAAGTAGGTACACATTATCTTATAAAATGCCCTTACTTTCTGTCAAATCACCACGTGACCAATAGTCAAACAAAACTTCGGTCTTTTTTTTCAAATTGTAGATGGTTTTAAAACTATGATCTTTGAGAAGAAAATCATCCCATTTTTGTAAATAGCATGTTTATGGTGTTTGGAAACATTCTCCCAAAGTCATCATCAATCTAAAAACACAAAAATAAAAAAATAAAACATCTTTAGTTCTAAAGGGTTTTATTATCTTTCACCAAACAAGTAGAATTTTTGTTTTTTAATATAGGCCACTCTTGCAAAAAAAATTCCACTGTAGTTACTGTACTTTTAATCTTCTTACTGAAAAAGTATTTTGCCAATGTTGTTCAACTAAATCCCATGGTTCAGACTAATTTTTTTACGCCAATTTATGCTTTCCTTAACTGCATCACCTACAAATTAGGTAAAGGTAATATTTTTTATGTTCCCTTTATTTTTATATACAATGTGGTCCATTAAGTTTGCAACATAAAGCGGAAACTTTTTTATTTGTAATTTGTCAGAAAATTTTATTCTTTATAAAAGTTCTAAATAGTCTAAATTGAAGATCTTATGTAGGCAAACACTGACAATTTATAAGAATAAGCCATCTAAGTTGTAATATAGTATACAATGTAAGGCAATAAAATCATTTTTCTTTTTTTTTTTTTTTATCAATGAAAATGTAAAGGAAGTATTGCTAAATTTTGAAAAAGAAATTGAATTTACTTATTTGTTCCAACGCATAGCTTTTAAATTTAAAGCGTCTTTCTTTGTGTTGGTTTATTTGGTGACATGTGCTGTCAAAATTTTAATAATGTCATGAATAAAGCATAACTTCTGGTCAACTAGAAGTTTTAATTTCCATGGCAACTGGACCGGGTTAAACCTTAAACCTTTTTAGTGAATTTAAACTTTAGTTTAAACAGGAAACTTTTGTTTTTAGGAAAAAAGTAAATACCATAGACAGATAAAAGCAAAATATTTAAAATGCATCATTTTAGTAATATCTTTGTTCTATGTCAATATCCTTTATATTTGCTGATTTATTATTAGGTATTTAGAAAAATATTTATAGATGCAGGTTAAGATGAAAAAGGATAATTCTTCACTTACCACACGGCTGATTTGTACCAAACTTGGTATACGGGGCATTTTGGGGCGCTTATCACAAATCTGAAGTGAGTTTTTGTCGGACATGTTTCGTTTTCGAGATATCCATCATCAAACTTAAAAATCACAACCAACCGCATTTTTACTATTGTTTCTTCTTTTTGCACAAAAATTGGTGATTTTTTATACAACTTAACTAAATACTTAAAATTTATTCAAAAAATTCGTATTTTTTATTTTTCTAAGTTAATTTGCCAAATTTCAAAGCTTCCAAAAGACTATTAAGAAATTCAAATGAAGGCTTTGGAATTGATATATTCAAATGTTTTCATATTGAACAAGAAGTTTGAAAGACCTAATTATGCCCAAAAACGCAGTAAAATAAGGAAAATTACGACTTTTTGTATTAATTTTTACGTATTTAGTGTTCATTTTATATAAAATCATCACCAATTTTGTGCAAAAAGAAGGGAGAATACAGTAAAAATGCGTTTAGTTTGATTTTCAAGTTTGATAAATGAATCTCTAGAAAAACGAAACGTGCCTGACAAAAACTGACTTCAAGATCCGTGATCAGCGTCCCAAAAAACTTACTTAATACCAAATTTGGTTAAAAATCGGCACTGAGCCCGGTAAATGAAAATTACCAAAAAAGTTTTTCACCATATTTTGTAACTTTCTGTAAAATATATATTTTTTTAAGAATTAAAAGTATATATATTTATTTATATGGTCTAAAGTGCTATTTATTCTTACGTTCGAGAGTGTAATCATTCCCATGTTTTCTATTTCTTTTACCATGGATAACCTTTTTAAAAATTTTATTCTTGGCCCCTATTTTTTCAGGATAAGTTCTTTGAGGCACTCATTATCAAATCCATAAGAGTTTCATAATCAATATGTGTTCTTAAGAGAGTCAAAAAATAAACATACAAACCACAGAACATATAAAAGGGTGACTTGACGCCGACCTTGGCACCTAATAAGCATTTTTTGCATAATAATGTATAATAATTTTTAGTCACAATATAGGTAATTTGTTATGGGTCTATCCCTAAAACTTATTATTTAAAAATATATATATAACGAAATAGATATGTGCCTATTTCTATTTAATATTATCATGCGATATTACCCTGCAACAAAAGTTTAATATTTATATTTAATTTCCTTTGCTGTTGCTTGGTTAAAAATAGTATATTAAACTGTAGGCGTTATTTTGAAAATCACTAGAAGAAAATATATAAAATGGCACACCGTTACAAAGATAATATATTAACCTTTTTAGCCGAGCGTTACTCAGCCCCCTTTGTAATTAAAATTTTGAAGTCAAGCTCCCAACCCTTCCTGCTACACCAGAATTAAAGATACTGAAAGTAAAGAGAGGAGAAAATCATTTTCGCCCTCAAAAGTTATCTGGCAACTTGTGTAGGTGGTTTTTCTAAAAAAATAAATATCTAGTACCTATCCTATTTAATATTGCGTCTTACGGCAGAATAACTGCATAGTTAAATGTCAAATAAAACAGGTAGATATGCATAATATATTGTTTTCACCTAAAAATATACATTTATAGGGCAAAAAAACTTACCTGAAAAAAGTATTAATTAGGTCTTTTTTAGGTTATTTTTCCGTTAAAAATTCCCGGGTTTTTAGCGTCCGCCATTATGGATGTCTAAAAACGATTTTTACGAGATATTTTAGCTCCTTTTAAGTGTTTAAAAGTATTTTCCATTCCATTCGGACAAACTAAGCTTTACTTACCTAAGGGTTTAGCACCTATCACTATTCTACTCAACTTCTCAAAAGTCTTTTACTTCAAACTTGCACAATTGCACACTCTGAGAAACAAAAAAGTCGGTTAATAAAAAATTATAAACGCATCGAGAATAATCCAGATAAAAACAATGCATGATGGACAGTGATGGCGCACCAATGCGACATGCGATTCGAGAAGTAAAATGTTACCACGTTTAATATTCTAGTAACATTAAAAATAAAAAGGGTCTATTTTGTAAGCTATGAAAATTGCAATTAACAATTTAATTGGAAATCACTAATTATAAGTGAAATAATTAAATTAACACTATGGCAGACTTGATCTATATAGTTCCTAAGACAATATACATTATGGGTAATTTTGAAAAAAATATTATGTATCTGGTGTTTTAAAGTGGTTTAAAATTTTGCTTATTATTAAACTCATAAATTATCTACATGAGTAGATTTTTTTTACTTTTAAATTCAATTTAATAAAAAATCGGCGGAAGTACATACAAATAAACTGATTTTTTTTCCGGTGAGACCATTCTCAAAACTTATAACTTTAGGTTAGATACCTTAATGCTTTTTAAGCTTCTGTTCAAAAGCAGTTCTAAAAAAACCGAATTTATTATTGGTTAAGTTTATGTATTCGTTTTGCCAATATAAAATAGAGTTAAAAGTAAGAAAAGGTGAAATTGAAATTGAGCCCAACGATATATATTTTTTCGCCCTGCTTTCAACAAAGAGCACCATGTATAGTTAAAACATAGTATTAAAAAAGTATCTCTTACTTACTTCTAAATTTTCTGTATATAACGCTTATCTTTAAGTGTAATAAATATAATTTTGTTTTGTTCTTACCTTACCGAATTTCAAAAAAAAATTAACTTAGAATTTAACTTAGGTTTGAAGAAATATTTAAAATTTGGAGGTTT
The DNA here is from genome assembly GCA_019359885.1 of Listronotus oregonensis. Taxonomy (NCBI): domain Eukaryota; kingdom Metazoa; phylum Arthropoda; class Insecta; order Coleoptera; family Curculionidae; genus Listronotus; species Listronotus oregonensis. The sequence goes on from JAHBCN010000888.1 coordinate 10,390, forward strand.
AATTATATTTCAATTTCAACGATAAAATTATATTTGGCAACGTTAGGTTTTTATTTCTTGCTTTCACAACTAGGTGTTCAAAATGTTAACAAATTAGAGTTTTATTGGAACGATTTACGTTTTATTCAAATAATGTCGTTGAGAGATTTGTGGTAAGAGTTTGAATGTAGTTTTGTTAACAATTTACTGTAGTTCATATAAATAGAACAAGTAATTCTTTGAATAATTTTATTTATTGGAATAACACAAATATGCGCAGTTTCAGACAAAAAATGTAATTATAGTGAAACAAACACAAATCTGGTTGCACGAACATAGCAAATGGTTAAAATAACTAAATTAATGTTTTAAATTTAAAATTAACCAACTTAAATGTTTGTAACAACACCAATATAATCAACATTATTTTCAATATGTACAGCCAATCGTTTCACAATTGTTAATCCAACATATTTTTTGTTGATATAAGAAAAAAAATGTCAAATCAAAACACCTCTACAAATTGACACTTCAAAATATGTTAAGTTAACCATTTCATTTTTCTCGGTGTAGGCCTCAGAATTACCACAAGGGGGCGTTATCGCCCACTTCGGAAAGGGGGGGGACTACCTAGACCAAGGAACATACAGACTGACTAAGTCCTAGAAAAAATATTCCTTTCGATACATTCGAGGAACATTACAAAAAAAGTGTTTTTATACCTTTCTTGGAAGCAACCATTCAGGCTATTGACGATAAAAAAAAGGTTTGTTCCAACACGTCGAAAAACCGTCACTGTACGATCACGCTCATGCAGTGTATTTGCTTGACTGGACGCAAATCCTCGTTTGTTGTACCAACATAACTTGGGATCGTTTATGTTACGGTTTCAGAACGGTAATTCCGATACATGGCCCAAATTGAAAACTGTTTGGGTTGACTTGCGCATTGAGCATCTTGGCACTGGATTTTTGATTTTTAACAGCTGATTCATGTTTCATCTTCATCTGTTTACTGTTATTTGGCGAGTAGCGTGCATCGTGCTTTTTAACATCACCTAATTCCTTGCTTGGCACAATGTTACCCAAAAGCATTAATTTTTGCTTCCTAAGCCCATCATTGAATTTAATTATCTTTAAAGATGAGTGACGATATTATGAGTGATATTTGTTTACTTTAACCACAAAAATAATAAGTAGAAAAGTAGGGTTATATTTTCAAAACAAAAAATTTAAAAGCATTAACAACTTTGATTTAGTGGTCCCGAAATGATCCGCAAAGCGATCCAACGTTTATTGCTTACTTTTTGAACCGTCAATAAAACTATTTTAAGTCCGCAGCATGCGTCGAAGCGCAAATAAAAAGCGAATTTAAAAACCGTTTCTTCGAAACGATACGGATGATTCTCGTCAGAGCAAACAAACATCGGAAAATTGTATGTCTTTATTATTATCTCTTTTAAACATTTGGTTTAGTAATTCCTTCTGATAAACTAGAATTCGTTCAAAAATTGGTCGAATTTTTAAAGGTAGCGACTGTAATATGTCCTTATATATTATTATAATGTATATAATATTTACATTGGTATTTAATAGGAGATATATTGATGGAAGATATCTAAGGAGATATAGGGAAATTTCTACTACTCACTTCAAATGCCAAGATCAACAAAATACCCAAAAAATTACTCTTAAAGCACTATAGGTTTAAAAAACTTTTTAAAGACTTTACTAGTATTTTGATTATTGTAGCTTCATATTAAATAAATCAGTAATAGTGTGTGGATTGCGAATACCCAATGCATATATAAATATTATACCAGTACACTAACTGCTACATCCTGTCTGGAACTAATTAAAATATACAAAACAATTAAATACAAAAAAGACCTGCTACAATTTTCTGAATACGTTGGGAAACGTATTAAGTTCTTTTTTAAACTCGTTCGGGCGGAATAATTTAAAATCTTTCGATAACACTAGATTCTTGGACTTCCATTGTCTTTATTTGTTAATTGTTACACAACGTTTCGGTTAGTGATGTATCTCCAACCGTTTCAGTTATCACTTGAAAACGGTTGGAGATACATCACTAACCGAAACGTTGTGTAACAATTACCAAATAAAGACTGTTGAAGTCGGAATTCTCGATGTTATTGAAATTACATTATCTAAATTATAAAGGAATTCTAAAAAATCTGTTGCGAAAATTCAAAATAATAGGTTTCATTAACTTTTTTGTATATGTATTTTTCTTACTTACAAGTCTTTTTTCGATTATTTTTTAGTAATACAAATATTTTTATTAGAACTAATTTTACTATTTAATCCATAAATATCCTTCATTTTTCCCATGGGAAAAAAGGGAGAATAATAAGGCCCCAGGCGAAGACCGCATTACAAGCGAAATGTTAAAAATGGGCGGCAAAACCCTTAAAACTGTCATCAGAACTCTCTTAAATCATTGTCTAATAATAGAAGGAAAAATACCAACTGGAAAAAGGCAGAAGTTATTCTGATATTTAAAAAGGGAAATATATCAAATATAGAAAATTATCGGCCTATAAGCTTATTATCCCACCTTTATAAACTAAGCTAAGCTCTCGAATGATAACCAACAGATTAACACAAAAAAAGACTCGTACCAACCAAATGAACAGGCAGGATTCCAAAAAAAGTTTAGTACAATAGACCATCTTCAAACAATTCGAACACTCATAGAGAAAGCGACGGAATACAATGTACCACTACACCTAGCGTTTATGGACTATCATAAGGCTTTGGATACGATTGAGAAATGGGCCTTCTTAGACGCTCTGAAAAAATGCAAGGATAGACTATAGATATTCTATGATCATCAGGGATATATATTATGACGCCACGATGAATGTCCTGATAGATGAAGACTCTAAAACAGAAGAGATTAAGTTAGAGAGAGTTGTACGTCCGGGAGATACAATATCACCCAAACTTTTTACACTGGCGATGGCGTTGGAAGATGTCTTTAAAGAGCTGCAGTGGGACAGGGTTGGAATAAATATTGATGGAAGATATCTAAGCCACCTTAGATTTGCCGATCACATTGTTCTTATTAGCATCTAAATGAACTCCAGAAAATGCCTCCCGAAAAATCGGCCTCAATATGAACTAAAGTAAAACAAAAATCCTTAGCAACGACCAGAAAACTCTCTCAGTAAAAAATCGGGACATTAAGTTTGTGGACCACTATGTGCATTTGGGACATACTATTAAGCTGTGAAAAGAAAATTAATTGGCAGAAATTAAGAAAAGAATTGCTCTGACATCGGCAGCTTTTGGTAAATTACAACATATGTATAATGAAAAACAGAAATTCCTATAAACCTAAAAAGAAAAGTATATGATAGCTGCGTTCGCCCGGTGACAACCTGTGGTCTAGAAACAATGGCATTCACATAAAAACACACTAAACAACATAATAAACCAAAGGGCAATGGACAAAGCAATGCATGGAGTGTGTCTTAAGGATAAAATAACAAACGTAGAAATAAGACGAAGAACAGGAAAAACTTATGTTTCGAAGCAAGCTCCATAATTAAAATGGCAATGGGCTGGACAGGTTGCCAGCCACATGAAAGATGGGCAGCAAGAGTCGTAAGATGGAGACCAAGACAAACTAAAAAGAGCGTTGGCAGACCTCAAAGACGATGGGCTGATGATATAAGGGAGATTGCTGGCAAAAGATGGATAAGATCGGCACAGGACAGGGAAACATGGAAGAATATTGGGGAGGCCTATGTCCAGGATTGGATTAGTGAAGGCTGAAAAAGAAAAAGATATCCACTTTTGTTATAGAAAACGCGCGGTGCAACGCGGCACCTTTTACGCCTGTGGGGCCTTACTTTAACTCTCATCTAAAAACCAGAGGACTTTTCGTTCTTAACCAAATAAAGATTGTATATTTTTAATTTTTATTTTATTTACTTGTTTGGTTTTTCCGAAAGTATTTAAACAATTAATCTATTTGATTTGAACAAAAATAAGACGAGTAACACAAATAAGCCAACAAGTACTGACGACGGCTCGGCGTGTCCCATTCAAGGTTATTTTATACATAATTATATAATATTTATCTTAAATATCAACATTAATAACATTTTGCATTTTTGCATTTTATCCATACAGCTTAATTTTTCAATTATATTACTTTTGCTAATAGTACGTAATATTCTATTAACAAAGAATATACTTTTTAATGGAATTGTGTACGTTACAGTATTATCCATAAAAGTTTTTATTTAATTTAATGAATCCAACCGTGATTCGCTGACATTGTCGAATGATATTCTAATAAGTCCAATCCGAGATCCAATCACTCGAGCGCACCAATTCCTCCTGCCCTCTCCCAGCCAGATAGCTGGCTGAGCCAGTAATAGTTTTTGCAAGTGGTTTTGCGTATTCGCATTGCATTCTCAAGCAGAGCTTTTGCGTGGTATTTGCTTATTACCTATTTTTAACTTTTTTTATTATATTTTTAAGATGGCAAAACATACTTCTTACTGTTCTGTCGATAACTGCTGTACTAGTTCGAGTAATTGTGTTTCATTTTTTCTATGTTCCAAGGATAAAGTAAATTATTTATTTTACATATATTTCCTGAAAAAGTTCAAAGCAGTGACTATACTTATTAGAATATCATTCGACGATGTCGTTGATAGGTACCTACCTATTAGGTGATCTGTGAAGAAAGCGTTGGATATCTTTCTCTTCTCTGTATGATAGAAAAACCCAATAAACAGCACTTAACAAATTAACCCAAAGAGGTTTAGGAAAATGTCAAAGACACAGTCTTTCTTCCACCTAAGCTTTGCTCTTGGCTCTCCAGTTTCCTTTCTAAGTGGATGGTCATTCTTCCAGCTTCTACCAGGTTAATACTGGGGTGCCCCAGGGCTCAGTACTGGCACCCACTTTGTTTCTTCTACACATTAACGATTTTCTCTCTTCCACAATCAATCTCATTCATAGTTTTGCTAATGATAGTACCCTCCACTCTCACATTCAATTTCTCAAACCAGTCAATAAACCTGATTTGGAAACCAAGCGTAGGTCAATGCGGATGACTCTCTCACAAGACCTCAAACTTATCTTGGATTGGGGCGCCAAAAATCTTGTTCAGTTTAATGCCTCAAAAACACAGTCATGTTCGCTGTCGCGAAAAAAGTCTGCCAATGCTCAACCGTTACATATGAGCGGCCAAGTTCTGCAGAACAAAGAGTCGTGTAATCTTGCCAGCGTTACTTTTGAGAATAACCTCGACTGGCACAAACATATTACATCCATAGCCTCGGCAGCTTCAAGAAAGCTTGGATTCCTCTTTCGAGCCAGAAAGTATTTCTTATTTTCCAATTTGTTTACTCTGTATGTATCCCAAATCAGACCCTCTTTAGAATATTGTTCTCTTGTCTGAGGAATGGCTTCTCCTACAACACTTAGCATTTTGGACTCCATTCAAAGAAAAGCCGTTTTCCTCCTCTTGCCCATCATCAAGCTGTAGGGGATCTGTCGCTCTTCTATAGGTATTTTTACGGCTTCTGCTCAGAGGAATTGGCCAGTATAATTCCCTCTCTGGCAGCTCCCAACAGAGCAACACGTAGTGCAACTTTTATGCCTCCTTTTACATTTCAGCAAGAGAGCCCCAGAACTTCCCGCTTTCTTCATTCCTTCAGTCCAGAGTGTCTGGACTTTGGAACCTGCTTCCAGCAGCAGTTTCCAAATATTTAAGTCCCGTGTGAACAAACTTCCTCTCACCACTTTTAAGATACCCACGGTACGCTAGTACTTAAGCACCAGCCTTCGTCGACTGTCCAAAGATAAAAAAAATGCAAAAATACTCTTAGTATAAAACATATTTATGCCTTTTTACTCCAAAGGTTACAGGTTAAACATAAGATCAAGACTATTAAGATCAAGACCTACTAAGCCAGCTTTGCTCATCATTAAAGGTGTTAAATATCTCCTTCTTCAACTGTACTCCTTAACTCGTCAACTGTCAGAGTAATGCTAGCTTTTCGCGATGGGCAATCAATTCAGCTTCCACAAAATACAAATTTGATGAACAATTTAACTGAAATGAGAATCAGATGGTATCGTGTAAAGTCAAATTGACCAATTTAAGATTATTAGATGGCCGGAACTGCTGAAAATGATAGGGAGAAATCAAATCAGTTAATAAGGGCGCTAACTGGCCAATTTTGACGTTAGTGCAGACTCTATACCTGTTGTTGCCCGGGGAATGATTGGGGGGAAATTGCTGCGTTTATGAAAATCAGCCGAAAACCGTTACAGGGTTTTAGATGGAATTCAATTTTTAAGAATGCCCAATTGAGGAGGAAATTCTGGTATTCAGCCGAAAAGAATTACCGAGGGTTTTCGGGGGCATTCTCGTTAGAATTACCCGGGGGGTGGTGGCTCTGCGAGGGTGCCCGGGGGGTGATTAGGAGGAGGAAATTGTAGCGTTTATGAAAATATTCATGTTTATGGCATTAGAATTACACGGGGGCGCTCGGGGGTGGCTCTGTGGGGAAAGGTAATGAAGAAAGTGAAAAATCACAAATTATAAAAATAATACTTTTTTTTTAATAAAATGTACTTCTTATTAATATTGAATTATCCATCATAACTTAATTACTAAACATCTTCTTTAAACTCTTCTTCTTCTTGCCCTTCTTCATCTTTTTCCTCGTCACTATCCTTGACCTGGTTGGAAGTGCCTTTTTGGTTTGAGCAATTGTCATCGCAATGCTTGCATGCAAGTGAGCACTCTAACCCACTGCGTCGGCACACGCACCTTGTGCCACAGTCGGTTTCACAGGAACAAGAGATACTTCTTAAAATTTCCTCGGGACCGGCTCCCTGGGCCTGGTGACAGGACCGAGCTCTCCATCCTCCAATTCCCACCCCCATTCCAACGGATTTAGCGATTAACGGTGACGATTTTCGGCTGATTTTCATGGACACTGCAATTCCCCCCCTCCAATCACCTCCGCAGAGGCACCCCTGAGCGCCCCCGGGTAATTGTAATGCCAGAATTGAATTTGGCATCCTAAAAAAAACCCCAGTGAGCGATTTTTCCGAGTTTCCAGTCGTTCTTTTAATATTGCAAGTAATTATGCAATTGCAAAATGCATTTATTGTACCAGAACGCATTTTTCAAAAAATGGCATAACCACACCATATACACTTTTTTCCTGGGAGCTTTTTGAACACAATGCAGAAAACCGCATCTTGATATCTGCTGGCCTTAAAAATTTCCGATTGATTTCTTAACTTCCCTGGACTATTTCTCGCATTATATTGCCTGGCTTTGTAATAATAATTTTACTTACTGATTGACTTATCAAAATTATAGGGCACTTTCCAAGAGACTACAATCTTGAAATTTGACATCTTAGTAGGTTTTAGGACACAAGTAAAGGAAAATTCTAAAAACTACACATTTTTACTCAGAACGCCCTGAAATATGAGCGTATATTTAGGAGGTATTTTAGAAGTTTGCAATCTGATTGAACCTGAGTTTATAAGGTCATAATTGTCTTAGAATTTAAAATGCAGGCGAATTTTAGTCACTAAATAAAGAAGATTGCCACATTTTACCTATTAGACCAAAACCAGGCAATTTAAGGGGCAATTTTCGTATTTCATATTTAGCCTAAAGGTTAGATTGTACCTACAAAGCTAGGTATACTGATTAAAAGGACATGAGATCCCACCAAAAACACTTATGTAAAATAAGGGCTAAGTTCCTATTCAAAAATCACGGCTTCTTAAAGAACAGAGATCTTAAATTAGAGCAAGTTCTGTCCAGAATGTTAAGCTAAATAAATTACATACCTAACACACCCTTTTTGTATTTTAGAGACGAGAAGGGTGTGTAATTTATTTAGAATGGGGGCAAACCGGCTAAAATAATTTCAAGTTGGTGGCACTTGTTAGTTTAATATTTTTATTTGTCGAATTGACTGACTTCTCTTTGGTTAGGACATTTTATTTTTAGTTGGCTATGACGCAAAAATTTCTATAGCGATTGTTTTTAAAAGTCATCATAGCCAACCCTAGTATTATACTACCGCCATATGAAAATATTAAACTGGCAATATATCTTAAACTAAAAATTTTCGGAATGACACCCTTACACAAACCTGCCCCTATTTTTAATGTTAAATAGGATAAAGTTATAAAATTTGGGGGTATACATGTAAAAAAATAATATTTCTTGGCGATTTTCTTAATTTCATTCTTAATCTTATTTTTTAAACAACCTGTATAATAAGTTAATAAAATATTGTAAAAAATCTGTTAAAGTAGGTCTTTTTCAACAATAAATCCAACTCAAATTTAATAACAATCCTTTCTTATAGCAATAATTGATAATTGTTTTAGGGCCTGCAAACGTCATTTTGAACGTAAACCTGTCGAAAACGCTTAGATTTAGGTATAAAACATGATACACGAAATCTACGTTAAATCTTGTGAAGAATCTAAAAATGTCATAATATATAGGGTATTTAATTTAAAATAAACAAGTTGAAACCTACTTTCGGCATAACGGAAAGTGCCACCAATTTCAAAATATTTTAGCCAAGTTACTATCGACATTAGAATATCTTCAAATATTCAAAATTTTCCAAAGCCTACTTTTTAAAAAATCGAGCGCCGTAGTTTGTCGTGGGACACCCTGTATAAACTGCAAGAAACAAAAAAAAAAACAAAAGTAGTGCCTGTTTAATTATTATCTTTAAATGTGACAGGCTCATCTAAGATTGTAGTACAATAAATTTAAAAATAAAAAGCGAACAAAACTATTTAAATATCAACGAAAGAACCTCTTCTAAAAAATGATCACCACTTCCTTTATCCTTTGCTCAGAAATTGGATAACAAATGAGAAATTAACGGATCTGAAGATAGAAAAAGATTATTTAAAATGTCCTCATTTCTATTTTCGGCTGCTTTTTGGAAAATGTGTCATTAAAGCATAAATTTGACTTAAAAAATAAGCAATACAGGATACATTAAATTTGATAAATTTTGCAATGGGGCAAGTTGGGGAAGAAAAGTTTAATATTATTAAACAGTGTGTTTTTTCTACGTTTTATATTATATCATTTATTTTTATCCCATGCAGTTTTAAACATTTTTCTAAACTAAAAGAACATATTGGTTATTAAAATTTTGGATGTCGTAAACTTAAATTAAGTACGCCAATGGTAAATAAAAAGGTAATAAACATATTTTCTTTTTTTAAACCTTAATAATTACGGTTGCTGTTGATATTTAAATAATATCATTTATTTCTATACCTGTGTTTTAAATGGGCTTACAAAATTTTACTGCCTTTAAAAACCATTACTTTTGTAAAAATGTGCCATGTGCACTTTATTACTCTTAATTACTTATCTATGCCGCGCCGGTACAAACCGAGACTTGCAATAAAGGTGTTTGTTTAAAATTGCTAAAAAAAATCTCTCTCCAATTGCAAATTTGCAACTTGAGTGAAATTTTACTCGAGTGACTCGAAAACTCGAGTATAACTACAGTGAAATAGTAAAATTGCTCGAGTGACTCAAGTCACAAAATCCTACTCGAGTCGCATCACTATTTCAGATGAAGCCACATTTTGTCTAAACGGCACAGTAAAAAGACGCACTGTTGTATTTGGTCAAAAGACTGGATATCTAAAGTAGGTATATAGCCAACATCCCCCTAAACTCCATGCCTGCACATGTATGGTTGGTAACCATATAATGGTCCATTTCACATAAGTGGAGATTTAAATGGTGACTGCATCTATTAGGAAATAAAATTGAGTTCGTTGTTGCGACTTTCCATCCTTTAACACCAGCTAAATATATTTGGTTTCAGCAAAATAAAGCACCGGCACATTTTGCCGTAACTGTTCGAAATTATCTGAATGGAATATTTCTAGCAAGATGAAGAAGTCCTATTGAATGGCCGTCTCGTTCTCCCGACCTGTCTCCTCTAGATTTTTTTCTTTGGAGAGATTTAAAATATACAATGTAAAAAAATTGCGACAACGTATTACAGAAGAGATGCACCAAATTTCTCTATGAGTGTTATAACATACTTTCGGATTTTTAACGATCGCTTGTTAAATTGTAAATAGTAAACATTTCAAACATTTATTTTAGACTAAATTAACATTTTAGTAATGTAGTTTTGTATTCTGCCTCCGATAACTATAAAATATACAGGGTGTTAAATTTAAAAACAAAAAGGTAAGATGCTATATTAGCACACCGGTTTAAAAAAAATGGCTTTAAAGGAGATAATCGATCGTTTCCGATTTTTTACTTACTCTGTATAATAACAAGAAATGGCCTGAGTACGGAATTCTGCGATTAAAACCGTATTTCTTTGAAACAAAATTTAACATTTTTACAGATATCTATTGGTTAGGTAAGATAACTACTATTCATAGCTAACGCCTTCAGAGGCCAGATAATGTAGCTTAATTTCATTTAAGAACCACTGCCTTCTTCGGATGACTTGTCGATAACTTCAGGGAAAATGATCTAGTATTAAACCAAAATTGCATTTGTACTATAATTCTGCAGTGCTTTTAAATTAGTTTTTTTTGTAGATCCCAGGGCAACAAGTGAATTTGATGATCTTTTTTTGTTGCCTTTTCGTGTAATAATTTTTTTAATGACCTTTTTTGGCGATCCTTTATTTATAAGTAATATTAACGTTTAGACAATTATGCAATAATAGTCCTTATTAATGCATGATTTTCGAATATTAAACTATTAAAGTTTAACTAACCACAACTAACCACAACTAAAAATACACAAAACAAAACATTGAGTCTATTTGTAACCTTGTTAATAACACTTGTTCTTAAAACACCTGTCAAGTTGGTTGTCAAGGTCCCGAAAAAAATTCAAGAAAAATATGATATCCATAATTTAATATCAAAACGATCGCCAAATAAAATATTGTAATTAACTGGGGCACTAATTGGCTACTAATAATCTCAACCCATATTATTTGGCATCAACCTTAAAACCCCCTTATTAAAACCCTTGTTGGGTAAATAGCTATTTTTATACCTTTTTGTTTACGCTGGTAATACAAGATGGTCCCCGGGAGCGGAAAGTTTTGATAATGTTGTTATTTCGTAACTATGCATAGTTGGCTATTGATTGTTTTTTTCAAATTATCTGTCACTGTATGCCATCTAGTAATCATGTAGCAGTGGTCTTGTTAGCAACGTGCATTTGTGATTAAGTCGTACTATAAAAACAATAACTGTGTGGTTGCCGCTCAGCGACATTTCCGACTTTATTTCAAAATTGGTCGACATGGCAGAGTTCCTTCGGCTCATGCTATAAAGGAATGGGTTCGTAAATTTAAAACAATAGGTTTAGCTGTCAATGTCAAACATAAAGGACCAAAGAAAAGTGTACGAACGCCTGAAAACATCGATCGTGTAAGAGTATCTATGGAACACAGTCCAAAACGTTCTATCCGGAAATGAGCCCAAGCGTTAAGAATTTGTAAGTCATCTTTACTTCAAATTTTGCATGAAATTCTTAATTTTCATCCATGCAAAATTTAAATTGTCCAAGCACTGAAACCAACAGACATCCCAACTCTGAAAACCCTGCTTGATAATAAAATCGGTATTCACAATTTGTGGATGTCTGACGAGGCGCACTTCCATTTATCCGGCTATACCAACAAAATCCACAGGAGCTCCACGAACAACCATTACATAGCCCAAAAGTAACGGTATGATGTGCGATGTCTTCAGTGGGAATTATAGGGCCCTACTTTTTTGAAGATGAGAATTAGAATGCTGTTTCCATTACCTCTGTGTGATATACCGGTATGATAAACCCGTTTCTAAATCACCGCTTGAACAGATTTCCACTAGAGATGGGTAACTCGATCATTCACTGGCGATCGAATCAATCATTGACCGATTTCTCAAATGATCCAATCTTTTCAATTGTTCATTCAATCAATCATTTTTATAAGCGTACCAATAGCGATTGATAAGACCAAGCGCAAATTGCAGATTTGTCATCGTCCGATGGAATTAGATAGATTAGTCGAATTCGGGCAATCGACAAGTATCTCACTTTCATAATAGGTAGCAACACTAGTCATCGAACGAATGATTGCAAGCGGAGCGGGCGAAGCCAAGCCAGTCGCCAGCCAGACAACACAACTTCATTCGTTATTTTCCGTCTTTCAGTCGGGTAGTGATTCGATCACTGTCAGTTCAATATTCATAAACGATTCGGTCACTGTGATCGAATTATTCCCGATTGACGTTTCTCTAATTTCCACATAACAATCAAACATGGTTTCAGCAGGAGCGTCATTAAGTTCGTTGCAAAGATTGTTTCCGCAACAAGTTATTTCCAGACGGGGAGACATTGACAGGCCGCCAAGGTCGCCAGACCTAACGGCTTGCGATTACTTTTTGTGGGGCTACCTAAAGCAAAAGATGTTCATTAATAAACCAAGAACCATTCAGGGGCTTAAAAGAAACATTACTGAAGAAATTGCTAACATTCCTGTGGATATTTTGCATCGTCAAAGACAATTGTAGTGCATCGTCTAATGGCGAATTTGAAATGAAATAATTCAAGAGTGCATACAGAGAAGGAGAAGACATTTACCCGGTATTATTTTGCCTAAATTGCCTTTAGAATCATAAAGTATTTAAAACTTTCCGCTCCCGGGGACCACCTTGTATATTTTTTTTTACCTTTCCTACTGACTACTGGCCGACATGGGTGTTTTGTATTAAAAATAAGGACATTCGCCTACTTCTTATTAAATTTCGGTACAAGCAACAAAATAATCGTATGACGAAATTTTTACTACTAAAATAGACGCATAATAAACCCTGGTGCACTTATCAATAAATATATATAATTACATATTACTATATTACAAAAACGATGTCTTTACCTTGATATGATAAGATAAAAAAATCGTAAACAATGTTGAAAACGCAAAACTGACATGGTGGAAAACAGGTAAACAAATTAAAAATACATTATTTCATATGTATGATCTAAAATAATTATAGAGTATAATAAAAATCATTACATAGTTTTTTAGGAATTCCGCGAAATTTAATTGTAACTGGAACGTTTTAAATAAACATGGTTGTTACTTACATATTATGACTTTATGATTGTAGGTATTATAAAACATAGAATGTAAACTAAAACGAACTAAAAATAAAAGTTAGGTATACTGTGAAATGAATTAACCAATTTCTAAAGATCTATTTTCAAACCACCATTTGGCAGACTGGCATTTGACTGTAATATCACCGATTAAATAAAAGGAAATGTCTTAAATTATTTTACCATTAAATATGTTTTTGGCGTTTAGGCATGTTTATTCCCATCATTAGCCATAGTGAAGTGAATAATTGACATTTGATTTGAAGTAAAACAAAAACAAACTAATTGTAAGTATATATTGCTACTCCCTAAAGGTAAAGTATAATACAAGTGGAATTAGTAGTCGGACTTAAATGAACTTTTTCGATCAATAGCACTAGGGTCATGCCCTGGGAAAACTTTAGAAACCTTGATTAAAAATAAAATAGAATGGATAGCAGAAAACCGAAAATTTTTCACATACAATCAAGCTGGATTCAGAAAGGGAATGGGCATAAATAATAACCTAGCTTTTACAACATCATACATCCAACTAAGCTTTAGCCAAAATCTACAAACAGTAGCGGTACTCCTCGACTTAAAAAATGCGTATGACAGGGTCAACATATACCAACTTTACAAATATCTAATTAATTACAAAATACCACCTTCATTAGCCAACCTGATTTATAACCTTTTATCGGACAGAATTTTATATGTCAAAGACAACAGTGGCAAAATCCTAGGCCCCCAGAAAACGAGATCAGGGCTTCCTCAGGGCTCACCTCTGAGCCCATTGCTTTTTAACATAATGCTAATCTCCTTATTCAAAATTGACCTCAAAGGGGTGATATTACTAAGTTACGCAGATGATTTAATATTACTATACAAAGGCAAAAATCTGACAGAAATAACTAACAAAATAAATTATGCACTAGAAAAAATAAATAGATGGCTCACAAAACATAACTTTCTGATTTCAATAAATAAATGTGAAGCAGTATGGTTCACTAAAGGTCGACGTAAGGAACTCCCTCCAAACATCATAATAAACAATAGCATTATACCTTACAAAGAAAATATCAAATATCTTGGAGTAATATTCAACCAAAATCTTAAATGGGACAAACACATAGAATTTATAAGCAACAAAGCTAGAAGATTCATCAATGTAATCAAATTATTCTGTAGAGTATGGTGGGGGGCAGACCCCAAAACGATCCATATGGCCTTCAATGGTCTAGTAAAATCCCAACTAGACCAAGGATCAATATTTATAATACCTACATCCAAAAAAAACCTAAACAAACTAAATACAATTTTTCACCAAGGTTTGAGACTTATTTCTGGGTGTATGAAATCAACACCAATAAATGCCCTCTTAGCAGAAACAGCAGAAATTAATCTTGAACATCGTAGGCTTTGCTTGGCCACCAAATTTCTACTAAACATTTTCAACATAAAAGACCACCCGTTACTTAGACTTACACAAACAGCAAATTAGAATATTGGAAAAACAAAGATCCCCCACTATTAATACAATCACTAAAACTTATTCGACCATATCAAGACATAATTCAGATAAAAGATCGATTACCCTGCTTCGAACTGGACTATCAAAATCAAATAAAAAACATCAAATCCCTTCAAATCAACATCAATAAAAACTCAACAGACAACAGAAATGAATTTCTATCTCAAACAAACACTTAAAAAAGCAAATATACATTCATATATACTGATGCTTCTAAAGGTCACGATAAAACTGGATTTGGTATACATATCCCTAAATTAAAATACAATTTTTCATCCAAATTACCCAAAGACATGAACATCTGCACGGCAGAAACAGTGGCCATCAATAAGGCAGTGACTGTATGTCTAGAAAAAGACATCAAATCAGCAATAATATTCAGTGATTCAATGAGTGCCATAAGCAAACTCAAGAGATCAGGAATCAGTCCTAAAAATTACTACATAAGCCTACACACTAGACAGCTAATAGTGGAGTCATCTATCAACAACACAAACATAATGCTAGCTTGGATACCTAGCCACACAAACATTCCAGGTAACGAACAAGCAGACAAATTGGCTAACATTGGAAGAAACCTATCCATCCCAATGAATCTCAAACTTGACAAAAACGAAATCTTCCCCATTATAAAAGAAAATATAAAAGGCAAATTTTCAACGCAATGGCAAAATGATTTGAATAACAAAGGTAAATGGTACAAAAAAATTCAAAATAAGTTCCCCAATAAAACATGGTACCATAACATGATATATATCGACAGACGACACATAACTACGATTATTAGAATGAGGACAGGACACTGCCTTACAAAAGAACATATGTACAGAATAGGTATTAAGGAAGATCCAAACTGTGAATGTGGCCAAATAGAAAATCTAGACAATATCCTTTTTGAATGCCCGATAAATCTAATTAACGATCTTAACTTATATAATGAGTTTATTAAATTGGGATTTGCAACCCCTTCAACAGTCAGATGGTTCTCTCAAAAGTCAATGTTAAAATCATTAAACTAATAAATAAATTCTTAAACCACAATAAAATTAATATATAAATCTATTTAATTCCTTTCTTTCAGCTTCTCATCCTGGTTTCTTGAAATCCGAGGCAACTTTCGGGTGTGTAATGCTCCTCCGTTGCCCGGGAGCGAGAAGAGTCTAATCCTGTGTTGTGCTATTGTCTACTAACACCTCAAACACCACACCTACAACCTATTATGCAATTAAATATAGTTAAATACCAAATTAATATTTAACGACTATCAGGGAGTCAAGAGCTCGCCGCCTGTGGTCGTCCCTAATGAGCTGGTGAACGGCGCCGAAAGGCAGCCAACGCCATTAAGAGAGAAGAAGAAGAAGAAATGAACTTTTTACTTAAATGTTGTATTAACCTTAACTAATCGGATTCTGCTCTGTTGACAAACTGTAAAATATGATAATTTACTGTGCTCAGTCATAAGATTTCTAATCTTGCATATATTTTTCAACAAGTCCAATAAATTAATAATTTGGTAGTCTACACTAAACTGGTTTTTCATTTTAGTTAGAATGACTAATTGTAGAAACGTTTTCTGAGTATTTCTTTAGGATAACTAAAGAAATATCAATTTCTTATTAGAGGTCTTCCCAGCAAATATAATTAAGAATAGAGCTGTAGCTTAGGACCTAATTTCTTTTTACGAAACCGTGTGTAGAGCAGTGACGTATTCAGGAGGGAGTTTTTGGGGTTAAACCCTCCCCTAGATCTCATTTGGGTTTCGGGACTTTTTGGGCTACTGACAATAAATCTGTAAAACACAAAGAAAATTTATATCCCTTTCAATATGTCCTTTAAACATTTGATTTAGAAATTTTTAACAAACTAGATCCGTTTGATCGAGTTTTATAAACTGCGCGATCTTACCATAAAAAGAATAATGAGTCTTTGGAATTCGTTTTTAAAGGGATTATATAAAATACCTACAGTGCAATAAGTGCGTTAAATATATGTAACCAAAATTTGTTTACTGGTATTTATAAGTTACCTATTTATATGGCTATACGATACTAGTAACAACGTGTAGTTGCTAGAGATCGTTCCCTTCTTTAAAACATTTAAAGAACCACTGGGTTTGTAGTGATGTTCATCAGGAATATATTTCTGTATCTGAGAATAAAGTTTTAAATGAATTAGCTACAAAACGTAAAAATCTAGACATATAAACAAGTTAGGTTTTTGTAACATATTTATATCTACATATATAAAGGATTTTTACAAAAAAAAGTGTTTTTTTATCTTTTTAATATCGTCTTTCACTCGTAGAGTTAGTTAGTGCGCACTAATTGTAAATGTATTTATGGCCTTTATGGCCGGTTGCACCAACAATTTCTAAGGAACCCTTTGCGCTAAGTATTCCACAATCACATTCCTTGTTTGGCCTTTTTAAGGTTTACCTTGTGCTAAGGGTTCCCTAAAATTATTGGTGCAACCGGCCATTAGCCGTTTAAAAAGAAAAATGATAAAAATAAAATACACTTAACGCAAAGTAGTTTAATCAATAGAAACCACTATAAACTTTATAGTTTTGACTTTTATTCGTTTCGATTTAGGGGTGTAAAGAAAGGTTAACAGTAAGTTCTAAAGCTAAAATATTTGACAGTTTTAGGAAATTAGCCGCTTCTTCAGTATCTTTAAAAAAAATGTTTTAGTCTTATTTGTGTTAACTTATTAAACTAGTCTTGCATTCTTTGGTTGAAATATTTTTCAGTTATAATAAATTTATTTAAATTTTAATAAACTTTTAATTCGCTCCATAGACTTCCTTGCATGTACTCTTTAAATTATTTACTATAATAAAATAAAACAATTATAGAATGGCAAATGTTATAATTTTGCTAGGTCAGCAACCCCTTTTAAAAAGATGAGAATAACAGTCTAATATTACTGTGCTCGAAAAAACGATTAGATTATATCCTATTCTACACTTAGTATAGTTGCAAATTAGCTATAGCCGTGTACCACATCTTAGATGTTTGATTAGAGCTTCCATCACTTTTAACTTGCCGACGCCGGACAAACGCTTTAAAAACCCCGCACCTTTGGGCAAAATGGATTTTTTTCAACCACCCTAAATTTTACTATCTTGAAGGAGATTTTATTAAGTCGTTCTGTAAATGATCCATTTTATGACAACGGTAACATGATCTTGTTAGCCATTTTGAATTTCGATCACTTGAAGGTAATTTTTTAATCATTCTTACATTGCAATCTATTTGTATATGACCAGACTAATGATAACGGTAACATGATCTTAACTTCTGATCATCCAAAGGAGATGTGATCACTCGCATCTTGAGATACCCCGTGATCACGAGCTTCTTGACAGTGTTGACACATGAAACATGCTTTGTTATTCAGAGACTCGCCGCGTTATTTAAAAAGTAGGCTTTTTCTAAATAATGCATTAAATGTAAAAAAAGCAAATCATTGGTTTTTTCTAATATGTCTCCGCGTTTTTACGTCTGATATATAATTGGGGAAAATAAAAAGCCGCTTTGGTAACCAGAACTAACCATGACCGACTAGAACTTGCGCTTTTGAATTTGTCTAAATTATCCCTAAATAGAAGTTATTAAAATTTTTTTATAATTTTTGATATGGTAGAAGTTATAATTTTTTTTAAAAGTGTAATTATATTTTTCCCAATTATATTTCAGACGTAAAAATGCGGAGACGTATTAAAAAAGACCCTAAATTATTACAAAAAAATGTAATTTTTTAGCCGAGTCCCTGCATAATAAAGCGTTTCATGTGTCAACACTGTCAAGAAGCTCGTGATCACGGGGTATCTCTAGACGCGAGTGATGTGATCATTCTTAGACTCAGCAAATCATTGTATATGGCATGTTGTATGACAACGGTAACACTCAATATCAGGCTTTCTTTGTTCCCGCTCAAACTTCTTAACGCTCGTCTTCTTTAGCTGTTCTACTTCTAAAACTTTTTGAATCCAGCTTTGCATTTGATTTAGCTTTTTTATTCTTTAGTCCTGTTCTTTTTGTTTTTCTTTTTTCTTCTAGCCCCATCATCTTGTTTCTCCTTTTGTCGTTTAGCCTCCTTATCTTGATATTCTTGTTATCTTTTAGCCTCCTAACCTTTGTGTTTCTCTTTGTGTTTTATTATCTTGATCTTCTAAAGCCGGTGCTGATTTTCTTTTCTTTCTTTTGTCTTCTATTCTCTTCATCTTGTTTCTCTTTAGCCTTTTTGCCTCTTTATCTTGTTTCTCTGTTAGCTTTCTAGCCTCCATGTCCTGCAAATATTTTAGTATTCCTGCTACTTTTTGACCTTCTTTTCAGCCGACTTTTTTGCTAAAATATCCTGTTCAGATTGTAGTTTAGTGAATTGTTTTTCCAATTTCTTAACTTGTTCATTTGTTTTTATTTTAGCTATTTGTTGTCTAGTTGATGGCATATTAATCAAACATGTATAAAATATAAACTACTGGTATTTAAAAACATAAACTGGTAGCAAAAACTTAAAAATGTTGTCATTTTCTACAAAGAATTTTCTAGAAGTTAGTAGAAATTTATAGAAACTTCTTTAAGTTTATTTAAGACTTTTAACACAATAATAATGTTTTTAAACCAAATTATCTTACTTAGTTTTAAAATATAATATTTTATAATTTTGTCCAAAATTTATAAATCATTTTTTCTGATAGTCCACACCGCACTGGTAAAGTCAAAATTTAAATATCTTTACAAATAACGTAATGTGACTTTCTAGAATTTTGTCGTTTAATGAAGTCTTGTTAGGATCACCAATACAACGTTTAAGTCAAAATTCACTTATCTTTTTTCTTTTTGAAATAGAATATTTTAAAACAATATCGAAAATTCGGGAATACGATCTTCTTACTGTTCACAACACACTTGGAAAGTCAAAATTCCGGTATCTTCTCAAATGACAAATTTTAGAATTTTTCCAAACTCTTCGAAATCAGTCAGAGTCACATTTACGTCCAGTTTCTTTTTGTTTTCTACACTGGTATTTATTATACAATGTCTTCTTTATATCCACTGTACAACCCTCTATGTATCCAACTGTATATCCACTATATATCCAGATGACACCAATGTCACGAATTTATACTTTTCCGTACGTGAGTTTGATAATTGAAACACTTTGTAATACTAAACAACACTTTAATAACAACTTTACAATGACGCTTTACTCTTCACGATCTTAACTCTACCACTTTACGAGTACTAACCTAACTAACTACAATTGACCGCGGTCTTCAGGTATTTTTCTTAATGTTCTATAAGGTTCCAGGAAACTGGAGCGGGCGTGTACAGTGAAATGAGGAATTCACAATTCTCCCTTCAACTAGGAACACACAGTTCTGTATTTCAATCGGAAATATATGCTTTATTGCACTGTACAAATGAAAATAACAGAAGGGGTTATAAAAACAAGCGGATCTGCATAATAACAGACAGCCAAACGCCACTGGGGGCACTAACAAACCCCAAGGTAACGTCCAAGCTGACATGGGAATGCAAAAAAGAACTGGAAGTCTTGGGAGAACGCAACAGAGTAACTCTCTTGTGGGTACCAGGACATTTGGGGATAAAAGGCAACGAAAAAGCGGATGAGCTAGCGAGACAGGGATCATTCACACCATACTTTGGGCCAGAACCTGCCCTTGGAGCACAGCACGAGGGCAAACCAGGGAATGGATCCGAAACAAACACGAAGAATACTGGGGAAACCTCAGTAGAATTAGACATGGAAAAAGCTTCATAAGAGGCATGATAACCTAAGAGGACACCGTCACAAGATAGGCTCATACAATGGGGACCCAAGTTGCAGAATGTGCGACGAGGGGGAAGAAAAAGCTTACCATATACTGTGCGAATGTGAAGCGTTTAATCACAAAAGACAGGCATTATTTGGGCAACCGAAAATGAGCCCACAGAAATATATCAACCAACCAGTCTCGGGGTTATACAGACTTGTAGAAGGAACAAGACTAATGGGAGGATTGATATAAAAGATAATGGGAGATTAGGCACAAAAAGCCCATGAGGCTGCGCTGTCTCCGGTAGTTAATCAAGACGGCTCCCAGGGAAGAAGAAGGTTCCAGAAACATTACCTAGATTATTTTTAGGCTACGCCTTTTAATATACTGGAATCTTCTACTATCTAGGGGTGCTACCATATAGCTAGTTATAGACTGCATAAAAATTAAATTGAGTTCAACCTATATTTCTTGTCAAATATTTTTTAAATGACAAAAAAAAAATTCCAAATTTTGCACACATTTGTAACTTGATGAACTCTTTGAAATTAGTCTTATAAAATTGCATTAAATTAAGAAAAGCGCAATTTGTAAAACGAATCGACGTGTCCGAGCATATTTCCGAAAAAAATAATGTTTTGATTTACTGAATTTATTTATTAAGTTTGAGACTCGCCCTGTATAAATACCAAATTTTATTTTCTATTTTTACATTCTTCCGAATAATCAGGTGTAAAAAATTTTTTTAGGTAGTTTTTATGACTTCTGGTATCAAATGCCATATCAATTTCATAGTCTGAAATCCTTGTGGGTTTTAGTAGTAAAAAAGTGAAGCATCAACGGCCTGTGTCGCATTGAAATACGGCTTCTCGTGAGATAAGAAAAGTTAAAGAACGTTTGGTGCTAATAACAGTTAATCTGTCTATTTTACCTAGATGTCAACTTAAATGGGGATAATTAAGAGGTAATACTTATTTGCAGTGGCGTAGCTTGCCCTAGGCGGGCCCAATATCAAAAAGATTAAAAAAAAAATACTCGTATTAATTAAAATAAAAATATATTGATAAACTATACTTAATTTCTTACCTACTAAGAAATTACTTACAATTAATAGTTTCAGAAGCCAAGTTAGCAAAACTATTTAAACATATACATTTCTCACTTTTTTTTAGTAAATTTATTTATTAAATCATCCATAGCTAAAGACCATATTAGTTTTTTAAGATTTTCTGCCTCTTTAGACAGCACTGACAAGTCTGATAGACATTCTTGTCTCAAAGGAGTCATAGGATAGTTTTTAATCAGTTTTAATTTTGATAAACCTTTTTTAGCTGTTGCGGATGTTAAGGGACGGGTAAAAAAATGCTATTATTACTTCCGGAAAACGGGAACGGAAAGAAAAAGGGGACATGTTCTATAAAATCGTTGTTCTTTAAAATCTAAATTATACTTTTACATTCGTCACGTTCGTATTTTTTAATTGGAATTAAATTTATCTGGTACATTTTTTACTCCAGTCGTTAAAGGTTTTTTCCTCTAACCGGCACCAAAGTTGATAAAATTTGGTATACTAATAGATTTTAAGGCGAAAAATCGAAAAATAAACGAATCCTTGCTGAGAAGTGTCGGAAAGAGGGTGAAACTACCCCCTCAACTTTTGAACTCATTTTTATTCGTGCAGGTATAGTTTTTTTCTTAAAAATAACTGCCATTCGAAAGAACGGAAAATTTTACGCTAGAAATGACTATTCACACATTATAAATATTTATGTTCTAAGTTTGAAAAATTTTCATCCCTAAAGACTAACGAAAACGCGCGAAATCGATTATTCAAAAATTTTCCGACAGTTTTCATACTAAAATTGAATTTTTGCTATAACGTGAAAAATTCTCATGGGGAGTATTATACCAAACCAATACCAAAAGTTATACTAGCAAATTCGTTCAAATAAATAAATAATCTTATTGCAACAGTAAGACATGGTCAATTACCCTTTATTTGAATCTTACACACTTGTAGCTGGAAAATTATGGCCACTTAAGGGTCAGATATATTTTTTGAGTCCTGTGTTTATTATTTCTACTATTTGGCTAGACAGGATTTATCGGCCAGAGTGGTCTCGAAAGTTTCCCCTTATACGTTTCTGAAAGAGCAAGGACCCAGCTTCAAAATGCATTTACTTGAATTTCTCAGGGATGCTCCTGGAACGGATATTTCAACTTGGAATGTTGGGTAAATCTTTAAAAGCACATTTGCAAACCTTTCTTAAGCCCTCTGGTGAGTTTAGGAAAAAATTAATTTTTACTATTTTTACTGTCACGCTGATTAAAGTTGTCACGGCATGACAAAAAATATACAGAGGTGAAAAACTTAGAGCCACAAGTAAAGGGTTTATCGGTCTTGAGGACAATCTGATGGTGAGTAAATGAAGTTGTTTATTTGCATGTTATACTTACAAGAAGACGACATGGCCTTGGGGTCGGCGATTTGGATGAATTTTTTGTGACAATAGGGTGCTATTAGTACATACATATATTACAATATTAAAAAATTAAGGCGCACTAGTGAGAAAATTCCACAAAAAAAGATTTTACATTTTTGTGTATAGCATAAATATATACTTAAAATGTAATATCGCTGTTGAACCGCTGCGTGGCTCAGGCAGCACCGTTCGAAACTTTTAACCCGAAGGTTCCGGGTTCGATTTTCCCCATGCCTTTTATTAAGTAAATAATTATTTTAAATATTATTAATCTTTACAATACTTTTCAAATCTATTTATATTAATTTTTGTAATTAAATAATTGTATCATTAGTTTATACATATAAGTTTTTTGAAAGGAATGTTTAGTAGTGTTTTTTTATGTAGAATCCGAGAAAAGAAAATGAAAAATTCTAAAGCCAATTTGTATTACATATTTATTTACATTATAATTATTAGCAAAAAGTCAGAGTGATAATTATCATAGAAACATTCAAAACAATGATGATTACGACATCTTGCGCAACATATAAATGCCGATTTTTTACAATTCGCGGGGTTTGTAAGGTATCCATTAAAAAACATACATCGTTTACATTCATAAAAACGTTTTTGTCAGTAGATAGTTTTGGGGAATACCATATTGCGAAAATCTATAAGGAATACACCTGCATGGTTTTATCTCATTTTTTGTTAAAACAATGTATAATTGTTTAATTATTTAGAAAGTTATGGATTCTTCATTACTACAAGCTGTGAGCCGGAAGATCAAGTTACAAGTTACTTTTTGCTTATCGATATCGGGCTAACTTTAAGCCCCAAACGGACCATTTTGCAACATAAAATTGTTAATAACAATTGACCATCAATTTTCTAGGTTGTATGAACTCGAAAATCGAGATCAGCTACCAAAAAAAAAGTACAGAATTCCAACTTGAGATCACAAAAATCTAATAAAATAAAAGCAGCGCCGTACGTATTGGCACCCCTGCCTCCTCCCTAGCTACCAGCTTGGTTACAACTCAGGGATACATCATGTTGTTCCTTAATCGCACTTGTAAAGTCCACTGCAAGGAGGATTATGTTTTTTTCCCGTTATGTTTAAGGCTGGTTTTCACCCCCTTTCCGACACCCCTGAGCAAGAATTTTGGTATTTTCGGTTTCCGAGTGTCAAACACTACATCTGTACCAAATTTCATCAACTTTGGACTCGGTTAGAGGTAGGGAGCTATTTTTGCCTCTAACGACTGGAGTATTTTTTTAATGATTAATATTTTTTTCTTATGGTCGATAAAGCGTCGTGTCTTGAAGACCATCTAGTAGGGCATACCTTCTTAAGGGTAATTTCGTATTTTTTCGATTTATCGTTACTCAACATTAACCAGCAGTATAAAACTATTCCAAAAAAAGTATCTATTTTTTTCAAATTATCGAAAAAAAATTACACTTCAGAAAGCTTAAGTGTTATTGTGACATAGTTATTTACATAACGAGGAAGGATAGTGTATCTTTTCCTCTCGCGGATAATTTGATGCACAACGCGAAGTGGAGGGCATTAAAATCCAAGGGAGGAAATTCACTTTACTCTAAAGAAATGTATATAATTTTTTCTACTACTTTTCATATAAATTTGTAAAAATTATCATTGAATTTTGTGTTCTATTATTAAATTGTGGTTTTGATTTATTTGGATAAACCCCTGTATTTAAAGCTTGTCAAAGTATAACCTAAGATTTTAAATCATTTAATACATTGACATTAACAATACATAAGTTAATTGGCATGCTTGGCTAGTACAAGGAGGTAAAAATTTTACCTCCCTAGGAAGGTAAAGTGCTGTTTTCTACCGTTATTTAGTGGTTGAAAACGGTATTTTCTAAGAAGAAAGTAGAAAATAGTTATTTACATAACAAGGGAGGAAAGTGCATCCTTTCCTCCCGCGGGTAATTTGATGCACGAAGCGAGGCGGGGGACATTTTAATCCGAAGGAGTAAATACACTATGCTTAGTACCAAGATTTCTAAAAGCTATCGTTAGTTGCAATAATAAAATTGCACTTAACTCAACATTATCTGATTTTTATTATAAGTAGCGTCAATGAAGCATTTTAGTTGTAAGTCCTCAAGAACAGCTCCGGTTTTGATTTTTTTTTAATAATTTTGTTTTTCTATATTTTTTAAAATCAGTAACCTTTTGGAAGGGGCAAACAAATATTTATATTGTTTAAACAATATTTATAATATTTAAATGAAACATTTTTTTTAAATCGTTGTAACTTTTTAAATGTAAATTTTCGTTATTTTTACACATAATCTTTTCTGAGAACAGAAATTTTACTCAATATTCGGACTGTTATAATTACTTATAATATATTTTTTATATAATAGTGACATAAAATGAATATACATAAAAAAATTTGTAAATTTCTTTAGGATTTAAACGATTCTGAGAAACATATTCTATATTAGATATTTAAGAAAATATAAAATTTAAATAAATAAAATTTTTATTATTTATTAGTATTTTTAAAATATTTCATTAAATACTACTAAAAATTTTCTGCTTTACTCACATATACAAAAAATATAAAATTTAATTTTCATTTATATTTTGCGTATCGGAGATTTCATCTTCTTCAAGTGGTGGGTGGTTATCGCAGTCAATTCCACTGTAAACCCTGCAAGCCTGTGAGCAATGAAGGCCACTTTTTCTGCAGCTGATGCTGAACCGCATCCTGGTTTGCAGGAGCAAAATATGATTTTTAAGATGTTTTTAGGTGCTGCTGGGTGCGTCATTTTTACTGGTTTTAATTATTCGTCTTTTTGCCAACCCCATTCTTCAGGAGGGATTAGAGAATTAATTTTCCATTGCTGGACTTGTAAGTAGACTCTTAACACCCGATGATAAAGAAATGTTTTCTTTAAACTACATACAAATAATGCCTTACAATGAGTTTATTCAACATCAACTATGTTAAATAAATATGGAAAAAATAAAAAACAGCATCTTTTATTTATTCACGCATTCACTGGGGCGCGTTCATGAAATTAACCAGACAGGTGAATTATTACCCACCAGGTAAAACTTGTTTACCCCACTAACTGGACGGTAACGGCACGGATGCGCAGGGGGCAAAATTTATCCAAGTCCCGACTGGGTGAAGAAGTTGTGTTACACGGTAACAATTACTCCGGAACTATGAACACCAATAAATGTTGCCGGACAATTTCGTGGACGGTTTAACCGGCGTCGGTCGCGCCCGTCACACGTCGGACGATAATTATATATGAACGCTTCCCTGGATGTGATTCTACCTCCGCCTTTTATAATAAAGGTAAACATAATTTAATTAAAATTAAATGCAACACCTGAAACTTTTATCGTTGACAATCAAAGTGATGACGTACTTTTTAATGAAGGTGTAAGTTGTACACTCATAATGTATGGTGCTAAAGCTGCCAAAAATTTTCATATCATTAGCTTCAAAAGATACAAGGGTTCAACTTTATCCACTACCTCCGACAGAGGATGCAGCAATACAACATATCAAAAGAGTCTACTGATGAGTCCAGCAATGGATTAATTATCTAATCCCTCCTAAAGAATGGGGTTCGCAAAAACACGATTATTTAAAAACAGTTAAAATGACGCAACCAGGAGCACCTGAAAACGTTTTGAAAATCATATTGATTGGCATTGATGCTCTTTTAGTTTTTGGATATTTGCGTTTTTATTTTAAATTTAAATCTTTTTTATTTTATTTAAATCTCAAAAACAAAAAGAGCTACAAAAACTTGATAAAAAAACTGATGTAGTTTTATTAGGCCATCAATTTTGATTATATACCTTTTTTCCTAAAATCAATAGCCCTTGAGCTATATTAATAAAAAATGATTTTTCACAAATTATTTAAGGTAAAAAAAGGCAATTCGAACCCGCTCAGCTGAGGCAGCAGTGCAGCTTTGAATTGACTACACCGGCACACAAAAAAAAAAGTTGTTTGTACATTCGACCGGACCCACCTACGGACATGTATTTCGACCCGTTGAATCCGAATTTTAAGTCCGTTTCGCCCGGTTACCCTTCAGATTTAAGTAAAGTGCAAAAAAACAAAAAAACTGCAGTCACAACGATAAAAAAAAGTTGTTTGTACTTTTGACCGGATCCACCTACGGACATGTATTTCGACCCGCTGAATCCGAATTTGAAGTTTGTTTGGCCCGGTCACTCTCCAGATTTGAGTAAAATGCAAAATCCCAAAAAAAAAAAAAAAAAAAAATGCGAAAAATTGCAATAAAAAAATATTTACTCAAATCTGGAGGGTGACCGGGCGAAACGGACTTTAAATTCGGATTCAACGGGTCGAAATACATGTCCGTAGGTGGGTCCGGTCGAATGTACAAACAACTTTTTTTTTGTGTGCCGGTGCTATTGTTCATAGTAATATAAAAAAATGTTTTATGCATATCTCTTATTGGCTTGGTTTTTTGCGGTGGTCTTTCGGACTATGAATACCATATTCAAGGTGTGGATGATATCCATGAAGATATGCCTGTTGATCAAGTTCCAGAACTTGTCTCGTGGTCATGTGTAATGTAATTACTTTTTTAGACATTTCACTGTTTTCTTTGTATTTTTAATACTTAAAGTTTTATTTATATTAATGGTTTTTGCGTTTTACCTTTTAGATGACAATTCCCCTCATGTATAAATAACCCCATTTGAAAGGTCAAAAATCGAATTTTGCTATCGAATAGAAAGAAAAAAGTTACTGGCTAAAAAATCGGTAAGTTTACGGTTCTATAATATCAGTCGTGTCGTCCATTGTTACATCACTAGCGACTGTATTTTATATCGTTGGTTCATTTTTACTTTGCTTTTAATTTTGTTTTATTCGCGCAATTGTCTTACCAAATACCATTTGTACTTAGATTTTGAACCAGATATTTTTTGCCTGATTTCGAATACTTCGGAAATTTAACTCGTATATCTGGCCAAATCTGACCATTACCTATGATAAATTTTCATTAAAAGTTTTGTAGTTTTTTATTTTATATTTCCAATGATTCCATATATTTCCAAAGTTTCCTGATATATTTCCGGTAATATCTATTTCCAAAGATATATTTCCGGAAATTTTCCATCACTACTTTAAGAGGCCGAGATGTTTGGATAGGAACTTGGCCCTTATTTAACATACGTGTTTTTAGTTTGATTTTACCCTTAATTTAAACTTTGATACACCCTACAACATAAATTAATGTTTTCGTTTTCGAAGTATTCTTTTTTTCCTACAAATAAAACATATTCAAGTTAAAAATTATTATGGAAGGTCACACAAAAACGGAAAACAAACATTGTATTTTAAATATATTGGTATATCCTGTGCATAAATTATCATAATTAAGTTGTTTAGTTCTGAGAAAAGAATATACAGCGATTTAGAAAACAGTGAACTTTTTACCGCAATTAATAATGTAACATATAATTTTACCTAAAAAAGGTCTGATCAACTACTCCTTAGATATTATATGCTATTTTTTAGTGATGGGCATAATCGGATTATTTTAAGAATCGAATTATTGAATTATGAATGATTTCAATAATCCGATTAATTGATAATTCGAATTATATAATTATTTTATTTTTTTTATCGTTTAAATTTTAAATTTTTGATTTCTGAATGAATATGTAACTCGATTCCGATGTAACTAAACACAAACACTTAATATTATATACAGTTTGTCAGAAAAGTCCGGGATCCCCTTAATAATTCGTCAACGGGGATTCTGGACTTTTTTGACACTGTATAATATATATTATTATTATTATTTTTTTAAGTAAATTATCTATTTGCCATAATTTTTTATGGTAATTTTTTACTTATCGGGCCCACGGCCGATTTTATTAAAATTTTGTATACCGGGGATTTTTGGGACGCTGGTCACGAATCTGAAGTCAAATTTTTTCGTGCTCTGCTAGTTTTTAAGTTATAACGCCTCACTCGAACCTAACCAGCAAAACTTTCCTAAAATTTCTCCCTCTTAAACTGATTACTCCCAAAATGGAACATTTTATCGAAATACACTTATTATTTTATAAAGATAAATTTAATTTCACCTTCATTTAACAAATATTTTTAATAAAAAAAGCACAAAAAGCACTTCCCAAAAATATTGTTTTTACTTTTATAAATGTCAACAAAATTGTCTAGAGATTTTAGACTGTTTTATGTTGGTACGCCAGGGACCGCGAAACAATTAAATTTAAAAATTAAGCGCATTCAATTGTTTCGCGGGTCCCTGGTGTACCAACATAAAATTGTCTAAAATACCTAGACAATTGTGTTGATATTTATAAAAGTAAAAATATTATTTTTTGGGAAGCTCTTGTTGTGCTTTTTTTATTAAAAATAATTGTTAAATTAAGGTAAAATTAAATTTATCGTATAAAATAATAAGTATATTACCATAAAATCTTCCATTTTGGGTGTAATCAGTTTTAAGAAGGAGGAATACTGAATACTGAATACTGCTCTGTTTATGGCGCTGCTGCAAGGCAGTTTGCCAGCTCTATGTGGTGGCGATCCTGGTGTTGTCTGGTCTGGCAGTACCATTCCAGGACCCCCAAGCAGGTGTCCTTGTCTATGGGCAATTATAATACTGTGAGTCTATCCATAAGTAATACTGAAAGCAGGCAGAAAGCTTCAAGCGTTAATATCCATGCAAATACAATAAAACTGATCGTGGTTAGTTTAAATTATACACAGGCATGTTGGTAACATAAAAAACGAAAGACAGACAAGCGGGAGGCAATATGTGATCTGAAGGGAAAGGATTAGAAAGTTGAGCATTATAGTTTTATTCTATTATGATTAATGAAGTGCATGATGATTTTTATTGTGTTTTCATTTGGTTTTTCGAGTATTGACGATATTGATATGGGGGCTGAAAATTTTAGTTTTAAAAACTCTTCGTATGGGTTCCAACCTGGAATAACATTAATGGGGCATTCGAAAAAAATGTGGTTAATTGTTTCTACTTGTCCACAATCGCAAAGGGGATCATCTGTAATATTTAATTTAAATAGGTGCTCTTTGGTTAAGCAGTGTCCGGTTCTCATTCGTATTATTGTTGTTATGTGTCTTCGATCCATATTGGGTACCTTTGTGAACCACTTTTTGGTTGGGAATACAGATTGTACTTGTTGATATTTATACTTTTTTACTCTAATTATGTTTTTCCAATTATTGGTAAATTGGTGTGATAATTTTGCTTTTATAAGATTATAAACCTCAATAGCATCAACAGGCATTGATTTGGGGATTCTTAAAATTCTACCTATGTTGGCAAGTTTGTCAGCTTTTTCGTTACCAGGTATTTCAGAATGTCCCGGGATCCAGGCAAGCCTAACATTAAAACCATTCCCGTTAGCCAATAAAATAAGTCGTTTCGTTCTTAAGGTCCAAAAATCAGCTGTAGCCGAGTGGAGGTTACCACTAATCTTCTGAGTTGCGCTTTTTGAATCAGAGAAAATGATTGCATTCTTGATGGACTTTTTAATAATGACCCTTGTGGCTTCGTGAATGGCGATAATCTCAGACTTACAGATTGACAAAAAATCTGGTGGTTTTGAGGAAAAATTGTAGTTTAATTGAGGAATGGTTATTCCATATCCAGTAGTATTTTGAGCTTTTGACGCATCTGTGAAAACGAAGGTATAATTTTGTCTAAATTTTTCGGTGGATAATAAGAATTTTTCTTTGATTAGTAGATCGTCTTTCTGTATACCAAGGTTTATAATTTTAAGAGGGGTATGTAGGATTTCCTCACCTACTTCATAACAGGGAAAATTGGTGCCTTTATAAATTTCTCGCAAATGCGGTAGGTAATATTGTAATGCCATTATTAAATAAGGGGTCTGGGAGTTTCTACGTAGTCCTGGACTATCATTTAGGTGTTTATGACCTTTGAAAAGCAGTTCAAGGAGTGGGTGATTTTCTATGGTCGTGAGTTTGGCTAAAAACTTTGTGGCCAGCAGTTTTCTTCTTTGTTCTAGGTCGACAGTCGATGCCTCAGCCAGTAGAGCTGCTCTTGGTGTAGATCTCATACATCCAAGCGATATTCTGAGCCCCTGGTAAAAAAGAACATTAAGTTGATTTAGTCCACTTTGGGAAACTGGGTTTATTAGTATGGATCCAAAGTCCAAATGTGATCTAACTAAGGCTTGAAAAATCATGAGCATCGTGCACTGATCTGCTCCCCACCAGACTCTACAAATAGCCTTTAAAACATTTAGGGCCTTTTTGGCCTTATTGGTAATGTAGTCGATATGTTTATCCCATTTAAGATGGTTTTGAAAAACAATTCCAAGGTATTTAACCTGTTGTTTGAATTCAATGGTTTGGTTATTGATTAGAATAGGAGGTGGGTTATTATATCTTCTGCCTCTAGTAAACCAGATTGCTTCGCATTTTTCTGGTGCCAGAGATAATTCAATCTCGTTTAGAGACTGCACAATTTTATTCAAAGATTCATTTATCTGGGTGGTCATAGCCTTCATGTTTGCCCCTCGGACAAAGATCACCAAATCATCGGCATAGCCCATTAGTGTTACATTCCCAAAATCTATATTGAAAATATCCATTATATATATATTAAAAAGTATGGTACTCAAGGGTGACCCTTGGGGGAGACCCCTTGTATTAAGAACCGGGCCTAGAAAAGCACCGTCATTCCCTCTAGTATATAACAGACGTAGTCTTAGAAACTGGTGGATGAGATTGTTTATTTCCACAGGAATTTTGTGTTTGTGTAACTTATCATAAAGCTTATAAATATTTACATTATCATATGCTGATTTTATGTCTAGAAAGACGGCAATTACAGTCTCCGATGCGAGGAAAGCGTTGAAGATGAAAGAAGAAAGATATGCAACATTATCATATATCCCATGACCCTTGCGAAAACCATGCAAGTGATCGTTAAACAAATTATTGTGTTCTAAATACCAATCCAAGCGATTCTTGATCATAATCTCCAAAGTCTTTCCACCGCACGAGGACAGGACAATTGGCCTATAGCTCTTAGGCAGATGTGGGTCTTTGTTGGGTTTTAAAATATTTATAATGATGAATTTTTCCAGTCACTTGGTATAGTATTACCCAAAAGAAAGTCATTATAGGAATTTAACAATAGCTGTTTGGCTCTGAAAGGTAGATTTTTAAGCATGAGATATGAAATATCATCCATACCTGCTGCTGACATTTTTTTATCTTTCAAGGCTGCTTCCAGTTCGTGTATGGTAAAAAGTTTGATGTTGGTATTATCGTCCCGAGTGATCATTTGGAAGTTAGGATCTATGTCAATAACAGACATATTACTAAGTATGGCTTGTCTAATTTTATCATCAAGTGTGTAATTATATTTTGCACCAGAGTTAATGTTTGAGAATTTTTTAATTTTGTTCCATACATATGTAATGTTGGAGTTACGATTTAAAGTACCACAAAAATTTTAAATTTTTCACTCTTCTTTTTCTGAGATTTTTCCTTGTTGTTGCTATAGCTTTTTTAGCTTTGATATAGTTTTCGATGTTGGGGTTGTTGTTAAATTCGAAAAGTGCCTGTTTCCTTAATCTTACCCATCCAGAACATTCCTCGTCCCACCAGGGTTACCAATTTTCCGAGTTACACCACAGATTCTGCTTGGCATAGCTTCATCAGCCGCCGAGCACATGATTTGTATGAGATTATCATATCCATATGATGGAGAATCATTAGACATTTGAATTAGTACCTTGTCATAGTAGGCCTCCCAATCGGCGCGATGGAAGTTTCTCAAGTTTTATGAATTTGAAAAGACCCTCTTAAAGTGGTTGTCACCCCCAATACTGATATCAAGGCAAGTGGGAAGGTGGTCACTATTTCCACAATCTTCTATGGTGAACCATGTTGATCTTGAGGACAGCCTTTCACTCACTAAGGCCAAATCCACCGCACTGGATTTGTGGCCTGGTCCCTGAAACAATGTATGTGATCCATCGTTCATAATTACCAATTCTCTATCTTGTACAAAGTCGGCTATAATTTTCCCAGAGGTATTTCTGGGGCTTTCATCCCATATGGGGTGATGCCCATTTAAGTCTCCCATTATAACAATATCTTGGTTATCCAGACCCCTTATCATTTCTTCCAGTAATGTTCTATCCGTTATGGCGTTAGGACTAGCGTAAATGTTGATTAGCGTAAGGATTCCAATTTTAATTGTTAAATATTGTACAGTATTTGAATTAAATGACTTTACCTTGTTAAAACAAATATTTTTTGTAATGCATGTGGCTACACCACCACCTCGCCCATCTGTTTTATCCTGCCTTATAACATTAAAGGTATTGAGGAAAAAATTTTGATTATCTTTAAGCCATGTTTCATTAAGGAGAATAATGTCGGGCTTTTCTTTTACCACAAGGTTCACAAGGTTTTCCCGATTGGACCTTATACTTCTTATGTTCCACTGAATGATTTTAAGATTCAATTTATTATTAGTGAGAGTAGGCATACTTATTTGAGATTTTAAAAGAGATTAATTAAAAGCAATTTATATCGGGAAGTTTTAAAAAAAGCACCAAATCAAGAAAAAAAAAAAAAAAAAAAAAAAACAGTAATGATAAGCAGTAAGAAATTAAGGGTTATCCCGAATCCGAGTCAAGGTCCAGGTCCATTTCGGTTCCCAGACCCTGACGGGACATTAGAATACCTCTACAGAGGCTGCGATGTTCTTCCGTAGTGTTTAATAAAAAGTTGACGACCGTTTCCACATTAATGTTGTTAGGGTTAGATATGTTATTAAAATTTGCACTGGCACTAGTACTAGGCGTTGAATATTGACTTTGTTGTTTATTCAAAAATTGACTATTGTTTTCAAATTTGCTAGACCTTTCCAACCGAGAGTTCGGGTAAATTAAGTTTTCATTATGTAATTTTTTATCGTATCCTTGGAGAATCACTCTTTTTTGGCCGGGTTAGTAGTTACGGCTTGTTGAAAGGATCTTTTAACCGAAGTATTTTTAAATGCTTGTAGGCGTCTTTGCGATGTTTCTATGATATCGTCAGAAGATCTTTGAGAAAAATTGATATTTTTTTTGATTTTAGGTTAGGAAATTACTCGGGTTATAAACAAAATCATCTTTTGGAATATATTTTTCTTGCATGCTGCATTAGCTTCCATGAATGTAAGATTTTCAAAAGCCATTAATTCTTTGATATTTTTTTGTCTGTTATATTCTGGGCATAATTTTGATGTCGACCTGTGGTCTTGTTTGCAAAAATAGCAGCATGTGGCACAATCAAATTCAACATTGTCTTCAAGATGCTTATGATCTGCACAATTAAAACAACGTTCCTTACCCTTACATAAATTTTTTGTATGCCCATATCGTAAGCACTTGAAGCATTGAGTGACAGGAGGTATATAGATTTCTATTTTGCACTCTAAGTTGAAAAACGTACTGCTCTAGGCAATTTTACGCCTCTAAAAGTAAAGTACAGTTCCCGTAGGGGCATAGGTAGTAATTTTATCTATTATTACTTTTCTATTTAATCTTCTGACGCCTATTATTTCGACATCGCAATCCGTCGCGCAGTTCTTTAATAATTCCTCCTCTGATATATCGTGATCTATTCGCCTACCGATGCCCTTTGATGTGACAAAATTAAAAGGGATAAAAATTTTGTAACCCAATTCAAGCAATGCTTTATTGTTAACTAAAGCATTGGCAGCCTTGTATGTCAAAATTCAATTGAAATTCTATTCATGCCCTTGTTTGAAATTTTTTTAACGTCTAACAGATTTAAATTAAAAATATCCCTGGCTATTTTGATATTGTTAAATTTACCGATATCATATCCAACTTTTTCGGTGGATTCCAAGTATACAAAAAACGGACCCGTATCTGTGGGAGAGTAAAAAACCGGCTCTCTTATCTCGGTTTGTTTTGTTATGACGTTATTTTAGGAGGTAAAGTGTTATTTATTGGCGTATTATTTATTGGTTTAATATTATTTGGTAAAACTTCGGTATTATTAGTATGCTTAGGATTTCGGGGGTCTCCCTGTACCATCCATGTTAGAACCCTAACAGAGCTATGCAAAAATGAAAAATAATAAAAAGAAAAAAAAATTGAAAATAATCGAAAAAACCAAATATAGTTCTAGCAAGATCAACAATGTAAGCAAAGCTACAATAAATTATATATGCTCAACTTACCCTGAAACAAAAACACAAGGTAGTTAGCAGGAGACAAATTCTTAGCTTCAGTCGGGTGCACGGAGCTAGGCAGAATGTTAAGAAGGAGGAATTTTAGGAGTTTGTGCAGATGTAAGGTTAGGTTCGAGTGGGGCGTTATAACTCAAAAACTAGCAGAGTCCGACAAAATATGACTTCAGATTCGTGATAAGCGCCCCAAAAACCCCTGTATACAAAATTTTAATAAAATCGGCCGTGGGTCCGGTAAGTAAAAAATTACCTTTTTTATAATTAAGTTGTCCTCTCTATTTACATAAATATATACTATTAAAATATTAAATCTTATTCGTTATTACATGTTATCTTTTTTTTTTCGCGACGCGTAATCAATTCTGTGGAATCAGGTTATTTTTTGTAATTCAAATTAAATCTGAATAATCGCATGATAGTGATTATTTCAATAATCGGATTATCGATTATTTTTAATTCGAATTATCCCATCACTATTATTTTTACCTTAATTATGTAAGTTATCGCTCATTAGTCCAGTAACTGAAGACCTGAAAGTACCCAAAGCTGTAAATAAATCTGTATAGTTTTTATTTGTGGCGCAATTTTTAGTTCTTCGCGGATGCTTTCGAGCGAGAAAAAGTTTATCACGATTTCGACGTGGGAACCCGCTGAAAATGGCTCCTCAAATTCCCAAAAATGAATTTCCCGCAAATATCTGCCAAAATATGCGAAGTAGAGAATTTTTCTTTAAACAAAAAATGAAGATCACTTTGAAATCTACAAA
Source organism: Listronotus oregonensis (assembly GCA_019359885.1). Taxonomy (NCBI): domain Eukaryota; kingdom Metazoa; phylum Arthropoda; class Insecta; order Coleoptera; family Curculionidae; genus Listronotus; species Listronotus oregonensis. The sequence goes on from JAHBCN010000888.1 coordinate 46,397, forward strand.
AATGGTCTTTACCATTTTTTTCGCAACACTAATATTTTTCGCAAAAACGGCCGTCGAAAAATCCATAACATTCAACACTGGATAGATGTGGTTAGTTGTGAGTCGGCGAGTCACTGGTGTAATGAATTTTCCTGATTTTTGAAAAATTATTGTACTTTATTAAAAAAAAAGTACATTTAAAAACTAGACAGTATAAGCTTTCAAATGATGTGCATTGAAAGCATTTCAATAGATGATGAGTTTTTGATTCGCGTTTATTCTACAGATTTTCTAGAACTCCGGAAACGGCTAAAATGCAGATGGGCAATCAAAACGTAAGAAAGATGGCAAAGTAAAATTTTCTGGGATTATTAAACACTCGCTAAGGTCACATTAGAAAAAAGAAATGTTAATAACAATCCATTTTTTAAAAAAATATCCATAAATTAATGAGATACTTCCAAAATATTGAGAAAAAAATTATGGGTACGGGCTTTTCCATTCCGATGAACTTTGAATGATTAAAAAAATGTACATTATTGCCCAAGTAATAGAACAATTTGTCCGCCCGCTTATAAGTAAATCCATGAAGATAGAGGCATTCTAGCGGTAGAGCGGCAGTTAAAATGAGGGGACTTTTGGATCCCGTTATCTCGAAAACTAATGATTTTTCGAAAAAAATTTTAAGAACCGTTTTTGTATTACAAGGCAATCTTTATTTTTTATCTAAAGAAAAATTCTCCAAATCGCATATTTTGGCAGATAGTAGCGGGCTATGCCAATTGAATCTATACATAATATTAAAGGTGAAAATTTAGGAATAGTTAGTAGATTATCACCAATAAAAATATTTATGATGGAAGAGCTTAGTTGATTTGTCTAAATTGTTAAGCCTTGTTTTTCTTAGCACCCCTTCCAACTATTTATTTTAAAAACACAAATACCAGTAGTATATTAAGGCAAGTTTCGGTATCAACGTACAAACGATTTTTAATTTTTTTTATTTCAAACACCAAAAAAATCAATTTTGATATTGACTTCTGCATTTTTTAAAAATGCAACAAAAATTACATTAGCTGGGTATATTTGAAAAAATATATAATAAAAAGTTGTTTCTAAAGCAATTTTATGTCTATGTACAAAGTCTAAGCCACCTAAATTGATTTTCTCACTAGTTTTGGCAAATAAAAAAAATATTGAATAATCTATATTACAAAATCTATATTAACGTATTTTTTAGTAAGTACTTACTTCCAACTTACTGCTTTCTATATTTTAAGATTGATCGCAGCGGCTATTTTTTTAGATGACTTTCTTTTAATAATAGCCAGTTAAAATTTAATAACGGGCAGTAGCGCCGCAGTCATTATATTTTATTTCGGTAAATAATCACATTAATCACACGTCTTAAAGTTTTTGAGGCGCTGCATATTCTGTATTAGATAGTTGCCATCGGAATTAAAATTTCTAGTCGGCCATTTGTGTTTTCTTTATGATATTGTTATATTGTTGACACCAAATGTCATTAATTATTATTAAGAAAAACGTAGATTAAAAATCCAGAAATTATGTCATAACATGCTTTAATTAAATGTTAAATAAAAATTTTTGACCGAGCATCGTTACTGAGGAATTAATCTAAAATTTTAAAACAAAAATTATTAAAATGAAATAAGCGGTTCGCAAGAAAGCCAACTTTTTTTGGAGGTGAGTGTATATTATATTAAGGTTAAAATAAAAATGATTGTTAAATATGACAGAAAGCAAAAAGAATTACTAAAATATTAACCTAAAAAACTGCAGACCCCATATATAATTTCAAAAAACGTCCCCGAAAATACCCGTTTTTATAAAAACTTACTTAAATATATAAGTTTTCTTGTTACTAATTTTACTACTTCCCATGTATTATTTATTGATTTTCAAAAAGAATGTTTAATAATTTTTTAATTAAATTATATCTGTTACAAGTTAAACAAGTAAACATTAGTTCAAAATTGAAATATATTCTTTTGTATGTGGAATACAATCCTAATTAACTCTTAATAAAAGTAAAAGCTGTTTATTGGCCTTAAAATTAATGGGGTTAACAAAGTATATTTAAAAATATTTATAAAAAAGCTCTCTAAGAAACAGCATTGTTTTAAATATCTTTTTCGAATTTTAAAAACCAGCACTGGTGTAAGTTATGCACACCTATTCAACTGAATGCAGTTTGAATACCTAGTTTTAGGGGTTTTAAGGACCCTAACCAAATTAGGGATGTTTTTAAATAAATATTACTTTAATTTTATGTTGTAAAGTTTGGAATACGACTTTTAAAAAGCTAACAAAACCAACCAATGTTGCATAATAAGGTTAAAATAAAGATAAATGTCAAATGTGACAAGAAGTTTTAAATAGTTTTATGTATCAAGGGAGTTACTGGGACTATAATGCCCTGAAGGTCGAAATAGTCCGAGGGCCTCTGGCCCGAGGGCTAGATTTCGACCTGATGGGCATTATAGTCCAGTAATAGTCCAAGAGCCAGCGCCCAAAAAACTGTTTGAATTTACTAAGGCTAATTTTTTTATAGTTTATTAGGATGGTTGCGTACACAAACGTACTGCGGTCAGTCAAGCGAACCTGAGAACAGGTGACTCAGGTGCGCTATCAAAGGTGTCGTACCTGCCGGGTAATAAAATGAATTTACTAAGGCTGAAAATTGTTATACAACTTGTATATTGCATATAAATAAAAGTTGTAATGGTCAGTCAGCAGAATATGGGGACAGAGCTGGTCAGTCAGCCGCAATGTATGCGCAAAAAATAAATAATGTGCAATTCATTTACTACACTTCAAAATTTTTTTAGGAGTATTAAATATGATTTTAAACATAAAATAAATAGTCAGTCATCTATTTAACGGGACAAGGCCCGTCAGTCAGCAAGAATAGAAATAAAAATTTCGCGCGCGCGCTCGGCGTCGCAGGTAACGGCTTGCTTCTTTTTTATTATAATAGTTATTTATTGCGTTTAACAGACTAGATTGAATAAAAAAATTTATTAATTATAATTCAATAATATTATAACTTTATTATGTACAAAATATACAAAAATAAAATGAATGCTGTAATGAAACATTAATTATCGGATTCTTCCTCCGACTCATCAAATTCATTGATTTCATCGTAATCGGAAACGTCAATGTCGGTTGTTTCCGATTGAGTTTCTGATCGAGAATCTGAAAAATTAAAATAACTGATGCAATTATATATAATAAATAATAATTATTTTTTACTTTGCCAACTATTATTTGCATACCTGAATTTTCCTCTGGAGGTTGAAGAACGACATCGTTGACCAATTGTGGCAATTGATCGCCTTGAAACCAATCAAATTAATATTTTCCCTCGACTATTTTCCACCCGTGATCGATTGGAGACAGTTCCGTGATAACTTTTGCATAAGCATTGCACCAAATATTTGCTATGTAAGCAGCTCTTAGAAATTGTTGCAACAATTCTGATTGACTTGGCGGCATACTTGATCCATCAACATTTTTTACTTTAATTTTGAACGAATCATTGACGGTACTTGAGCATTTGTATGTTTTTGAAAATAAAACGAACCGTGCTTCGTTCACACATTTCAATTTTTTCATGCCGTATAAGTGGCACACAAATGCTTGAATTTTCTCAAATATCTCACTCCTGTTATTGTCGTTTAGGTACCCAAGGTCGGCGAAAGCTTTTTGAAAATCCGCGCTTTGGCGAAGCAGTTGCAGAGGTCTTTTTTTACCCTTTTTATAAAATGCTGGGTTAAAATCGCACCCAGTAAAAGCGTGCAGCCCTGGCAGAGCATTACACAAAGAATTTCCCAATTCTTCGTATAATTTATTTACATCGATGATTCTTTGCCGGTTTCCACTTCCAACCTCAATTCAAATCTTGGATGCACTTGATAACTTTTCCATATTTCTTAACATTATGACAAGTATATCAGTGTCTGAATACCTGATCAAAATGTTAGAATTTTGCACGATGTTACATGCATGGAAAATTATTTTTGTGTCTGCCTCCTCGTGTGACGTGCAGGTAAAATTATCTTCAATGGTTCGATTTATTCTGCCATCGTTTACAGTATACTGATAGCACTGATCATAATTTAATTGGACGGTTTTAATGCCCAAGTAGGGTGCTAATTCATCATTACGATACGATTTTAATTATTTTTAGCATGCACAAAATGTTAATATTAAATTGTATCTTACCGTAATTCTTGTCTGTACTTCTTGCTTAAAGCCGTAAACTTTCTGTAGCAAGCTATATGGTAGCACTCAATTTGTCCGGGACGTGAAGTAAAAGATACATTATCGTGTGCTAATTTATATTTTACCCGAATTTCTAAAATGTCTTTACAATTTTTTAAAGTTTCTTCCGTAAATAATATTAATGGCTGATGCTTCTTGAGGCAGAATACACAAACTTTGTTCATTTTGAGAAACAGATGTTTCACTCACTACAGTTGAACCATTACTGATGCTATTAGGCAGAAAAACCGTTATATTTTGGAGCAGCAGAGGATTCGGTGGTGGGGACAAAGGTCTATCTATCCCTATACTAGAGGTACAATGACCCCCATCTATTGTGTTTACATTCAACCAGTTGCGTGCGAATATACCTGCGCTCTTACCTGTTCAAATCGCTTCCAACGCCGAGTGCGCGCGCGAAATTTTTATTTCTATTTTTGCTGACTGACGGGCCTTGTCCCGTTAAATAGATGACTGACTATTTTTTTATGATTAAAATAATATTTAATACTCCTAAAAAAATTTTGAAGTGTAGTAAATGAATTGCACATTATTTATTTTTTGCACATACATTGCGGCTGACTGACCAGCTCTGTCCCCATATTCTGCTGACTGACCATTACAACTTTTATTTATATGCAATATACAAGTTGTATAACAATTTTCAGCCTTAGTAAATTCATTTCATTACCCCGCAGGTACGACACCTTTGATAGCGCACCTGAGTCACCTGTTCTCAGGTTCGCTTGACTGACCGCAGTATGTTTGTGTACGCAACCATTCTAATCAACCATAAAAAAATTAGCCTTAGTAAATTCAAACAGTTTTTTGGGCGCTGGCTCTCCGTCTAATAGCGGTAGATACTGGGTACAAAGTAATGACGTAGATACTGACGACAGAACACCTTCCCCTACGTTACCGCTTCTCGCGAAAATAAACCGGTATGTTAACTGTCCTAACAATGTTCAACGCGGTATGTCGCCAAAATTTGATGTGTGTTATCAGATATTAGATTTATTTCTAACCTATATTTTTTAAAATTTAAATTAAAAGTTGTTTTTCCCGATTTTCTGCGTATTTTGTCAATAGATTTCTGTTTCTGTGTGTTATGTTTAACTAAATAATTATCAATTTATACGTTTTTACCCCGCCCAGCACTCAAATTCACTCCAAGATCCAGTAAGTTTATTTGGTTGAAAAAACAAAAATTAAACACAATTTCTTTCGGTAGTATATTTGCTATCCCAAAGGATACTTAAAGGTAATTTTATTAAAAAAAATTCATAAAATCCAAAAATAGCAGAAAACCGTATATGCAATTGTTACCCTTCATTTAACCATTTATTACGAAAATACAAACATACTTACACAATATACTTATCATAATAAAAATTATTTTTTAAAGTAAAACGTACAATTTTCAAATTAACCGGAAAATTCCACATTTCCATACCCCACCGCAGTTGCTGTGTTACTTGAAGTAATACTTTTCCCAACTACAAGGGAAGCATTAGCCAATTTGGAGCTTTCACTATCATCCACGTACCCTCGTGCTTTAAACAATGACCTGTGTACGCCTTAGCATCAGGTAAACCCAAATATGAAGCAATCTTAAAGGGTATATTTCCAAATGTATTTTTACCTATAGGCTGCACACACTGCACAGTACATCGTTCATCACGATAGCACAAAAAAAAAACGGTAATTGTCTCGAAAGTTGCCTCCTCTCCGATTTTGACCAAATTTGGTAAACGGGGGTTTTTTGGGGCGCTGATTACGAATCTGAAAAAATGTTTTTTCGGCAACGTTTCGTTTTCGAGATATTCATCATCAAAGTTGAATATCAAACTAACCTTATTTTCACTATATTCCCCCATCTTTTTGTACATAATTCTTCATTTTTACACTAAAGTGGCACATAATATTTTATAAACACCTTTTAAAACCTTGTATTTTTATTTATTTTACTCCTTTTTCCATTAAAGTACGAACTTTCAAGTCCAAAGGCAGCCGCCATATTTGCTTACGTGTATACATGGTTGCGGCCACTTTGGGGCGTGTGAAAGTGGATGTTTGCAATTAAATGGAAAAAAGGTGTAAAATAAATATGAAAACAAGTTTTTAAAAGGTGTTTCTGAAATATTGTGTGCCAATGTAGTGTAAAAATCAAGAATTCTGTGTAAAGAGAAGGAGGAATAGTGTAAATAAGGTTACTTTGATTTTCAACTTTGATGATGAATATCTCGAAAACGAAACGTTGCCGAAAAATATTTTTTCAGATTCGTAATCAGCGCCCCAAAAAACCCCCATATACCAAATTTGGTCAAAATCGGAGAGGAGGCAACTTTCGAGACAATTACCAAAAAACCTATCAATAGGTGCACTTTTAGGTCGCAAAGACACATAGTCCCAAATTAACTTTGTTGCGCACATTTCACTGTCATCAATAACCAAAAAGCTCCTTGCTTGCCCATTTTTACTTTGTGGAATGTCAATAAATATATGCTGACCCATATCACGCACATCGGAAAACTTCATTTTCACAAGCTCGTCTCTTCTACAAGTTCCGAATACACCTATCACTAATGCAACTTTATCTGCCAAATATTTTTCAGTCGGCGCTTTTTTTAAAAAAGTTATAACTTGTTTGCGAGTCAGAACCTTCGACTTTTTAGGCAGATAATTTCTCCCAAGTTGCTTTAGGAACTGTTGCAGGGAAATCAACTTTTCATTACTTCTTATCTTCTTATGAACTATTAATTCTTTACGTAACATTGAAAACTTTGTCCAAAGGGAATTTGGAGAATATGACTCTGACAAATCTTGAAAATAAGCCATCCAAACGGTTTCGTCCACACGGTCCACGCAGTGTTCCGTCAGCCAGGCCTCAAAATGGAAATATTCATTCTCGTAAATCCGCCTAGTTTTTTCTGGCACAAGCGCATGCTCAGCTTTAGCAGCTTTTACTAAAATATCTTGGGGGAGATGGGTATTTTCCACTACTTCGGACATTTTTATGCTTCAATCGCAAAATTATTTATGTGCTGTCTTATTGACAAATAACTTACAACCATGGTTACCACAATTACGTTTCGACATTTTTTTCACGTAAATGCTAGTACTTGATTTGGTTTAAACTAATACATTCAAAATTCATTCAAATTTTTCTCATATAAAGAATATTTATTCGGACATCAAACGTTAAACACACCATCGACCTCAAGCGTTATTATCCTTATAATACCCTTGATACCTTAATAACTATAATTTAGGATATAACTGTCTACCAGAGAAGCAAAAGATTGACTGTTGTTAAACAAAACACTGGTATAGACGACAAAATAGGTTGTAAGGCTTTCTTGGAAAAATGCAAATAATCGCATACATTATTTCCAAGAGAGAAAAGATCAAACACCTGTTTTAATTAAAACTTACTTATATAAATATATATATATTTTTATATATATATATATATATATATATATATATATATATATATATATATATATATATATATATATATATATATATATATACTCAATATAGTATCACGTCTAAAATATTAATGAAAAATAAAAAGCGGCTTAAAGTTTTTATGATAAACCTAAAAATTATGTATGTAAAACTCGGCGAACTGAGGGATTTCGAATTTATCTAAATATTTTCAATATGGTATTTATTACGGTCCGCAATAATTCCATCCTATTTGGGTCAAATCAGGTAATTATTTATTACCTGGAAATTTTATTAAAGGCAAGCCCTTATTTTTGGTTTGCAAACCGGCTAATATTTTTACCTACCTGATGATTTGGTCCCATATATACATACACCTGTCAAGTTATTTGCCTAAAATAAAAATACCTCCCGAAAAAATACCTTTATTATTATGATTTTCACAATTTATATACAAAACCATCTCCGAAAAAATAATGTAACTAGCTTGTGCATTAATTGGCGATTAATAAACTTAAAACCTAAGGCCCTCCCTAGGGTTGCTCGTTCAATGACCTCGATTCATTAATCGCTCTTATTAATACCCATGTTTGTTAAATAGGTTAAAAGGACTATATATTTTTTAAATAGGCCCTATAAATAACAAATCTTTCTGTGACAAATTAACGTTAAAAGTGTGCAAATAATCACTTTCTACGTGTAACTTTAAAGAAAAATTGGATGTTACTCCTATAACATCGAATTATTTCGTTGCTAATTGAAAATCGCATTAGCAATGACACTTATTACATGTAAAAGCAGCAAATATCTTATTTATTGCTGGTAAACTGCACATTAGTTACACAAAGTCAACATAATTAGGATACTTTGTAATTACTTGCTAGTTTCGAAATACAAATTAATAAAATAAGGCTGTGACATGTATTGGCAATTTTCCAGCGCTAAATTGTTACCTTCATGTTGATGTTGTGAATGTAGCAGATGTCCTAAAAATACCTATAAAAGAGTGACAGATCTCTCACAGCTTGTCACTGGACCAAAGAAGGAAACTTTCTTGTAAGAGTGGGATCACTAATAACGCGAACGGCTTCTAATAGGATAGAATTAAGAATGCTGAAAACTGTGGAAGACGCCATATCCTAGAAATGAAAGCAGTTTTTCAAAAAGGGCCACATATAGAGAGTTTACAGATTAGAAGGGGAGCACAAAAAAGGAATCTGGGCATATTTAAGCTGTAGTGGCTGTGGTTATAGTGATTTTAATGCCCTGATTTAATCTCAATTAAAGGTGCTATGAAAGAGATAACTGCATCTGCCTGCGGTTGTTTTCAAAATTAGCCCTAGAGACTGGTTTGAGAAACTAATTATTAGGGTAAAGGGTACCATATTATCATCAAAACCAGGGGCAGTCTGGCCAGGTCGGCTGGACGGCGATCGCCGAGGGCCCCGCCCCCTGACCAAAGGGGGCCCCAAAAGTACGGATCGAATAAATGTTGTTACAATACGGAATCAATTATTTTTATTTGCAAAACTTTAAATAATACCAGTTTATAATATACCTAAATTTTGGGCTTATTTATAACCATATAAATGCATTTTACGTGTATTAATGTATCACTCGTTTCAAAGTACCTACAAGCGGAAGACATTGACTATTCAAAGGCGTGGAATTTAATAAGTAACTTACTTGCAAATAACTAACAAACGAAGCGACGAACGTTTCCAATTTTTAAATGATAAAGAAAAAGAATACGCAAAAAACACAAAGTTATTTTGAAGACAAGGAAGTTCTAATTGAATTGGATTTTGTAGAGAAAAGAATATCGAAAAAAAATGGATGGGGAAAAATCAAAAGACAAAGCCGCTGGTTAAACTTCTTTGAATACGTTCAAGCATATATATTTTAATGTCCTGGATAGAGCCAGAAACAGCATTCAAGATCGTTTTAGTCCAAATGAAAAGTTACTGGACGACTGTTCCTGGCTAGACCCAAAAAGGTTTAACGAGATAAAGAAGGACTCTTTCAAACCCAGCCCCATACTTTAAACTCAATTTCGGAGCTAATCAAAATAGACAAAACCTTTTTACTTGTGGAGCTGAAACAGTTCACAAACCTTTACCACAGTTTTATCCCCTTTTTTTACCAACAGCGAAGAAACCGGAAGTAAACTAACTATGGAAAAACTTGAAAGTGAAGGGGAAGAGAATGAAGACGATCAAAGGAACAGTGAATGTGAAGAGGAAAAGATTCCAAAGTGCTCAGGGATCTAGCGATGTTTCAAATGCCTCTTAGGTGTCTTTGTCTTAATCTGGGTTATTCCTCAACCTCTACCAAGCTTACAAATACGTTATAACCCTACCAAGCACACAAGTAGCTTGTGAAAGGGTTTTCTCAAAGTTGGAAATTGTAAAAATAGATTGAGAGCCAATTTGAACCAGGATCTGATGGCAGATCTGATGTTAATGAATGTTAAAAGGGACTTGTTTTTAAACTTGAATAAAAATAAAATAATTGACAATGTGACAGAAAGTAAGTTAGAACTAAAAAAGAACCTGTTGGAATAGGGATTTGAACATTTTATTCTAATTAAAATATTGTTTTTAATGATTTAGACTATTTTTTTAAACTATATCTTAATATTTCATTGTTTAATGCACAATTTGCCATTTGATTACTGTTAATATTATAAAGATAATATCACTAACTATTCAGCTTTTATATAATGGTCGTGAGAGGCAAGAGTTAATAATCATTAATTATCCACAAAATTAATGTTGAGTAACTTATAGTTTATAATTTGAACATGCAAATGCAAAAATTATGATTTAATAGTGTATACAATGCTTGTGAATAAATTTAAGCAGTTAATTGCACTAATTCAGGGTGGTTATTCTGAGGGGGACCCCGGGCGGAATTCAGCCGAGGGCCCTCAGAGCCGCCAGACCGCCTCTGATCAAAACTATAAATGGGATTGATTGTGAAAAAGGGAAAATCTTTTATGTGAGAAAACAAAAAAGTTTATGCTAGTACTAAGCCCTGGGGTACCCCTGCTTTAATTTGATAAAAGCTAGAGGAGTGACCAATTACAGTAAAAGTGTAGGTCGATAAGGAAGGAAATTAGAGAACCAAGAACAAAGTTTAGATATATAAAAGACTGTAAGAAAAAAATTTGCTTAGAATCGTAGCATACCAGAAGGTTAAGGGACTTGTTCCAATTACATAAAATAAATTTAAAAAAATAACTCTTTTTTATCTATAATTTTATATTTTTAAAATACATTAAAGTCTTTCCAAAGTAAAAAACTGTAACAAGAAATGTAGATCTATGATTAGAAGGTTAAGATTCTTTCTTGGGAATAGGTTGCACACGTGTGAACTACCTCTCCGGAAAAGGACTGTGTCATAAGAAATCCAAAGAGGCGAGTTGAAATAGGTGCAAATTCAGAAGTACATTTCTTAAAGACCATTGGTGACATGCCATTTAGTCCAGAGAATTTTTAATATAAAAAGAAGAAAGGATGCATTTAATCTATCAAATATGATTTCGGACATCTTATGAGCAACAAATGCCGGAAAAGACAAATAAATAGGAGAATTAATAGTAGAGGTGGAAATAATTTTGTTAGAGATAAAAAATTCGTACAGAAATTTTGAGTGATGTTTTTAGCGAAGGACCAAGCGACCACTCAAGCAAAACTATTCTAGTGCGATTGTTAGGACAATCTTTGTCCTCCGAAATAGGTTGCAATGGTTTCTTGCTTTGATACTGACTCGTCGATTCTCAGGACAGTTTCGCTTTATTGCCTAATTTAGAAAACCACAGTTTATGATTTAAAAATTTGGAATTATTTTTAAAATGGAGAGTAAAGGGAATTTATATCTATTGTACTTTTAAAAGTAAAACTCCATATTTTTAATTTATATTATTTTTTGTACATTTTTTTGTTTATATTTTAATTATATTAATATAAACTTATTATAATTTATTTGTTTCAGATAAATGTGAAGCTACATGCGTCGACTAAAATTGGATAGGTGCATTAAATAGAAAATGTTTTAAGGTAGGAAAAGGTTTAATGAAAATTGTAACTAAAAGCTTCATAAACTGTATACATATAAACATAAAAGGGTTTTCAGCATTCTAAGAATTATTTCATTATTTGTAGATCTGTTAGATTAGTTTGCCTGTCTAGAGTGGTCATAAAACTGCGCAAAATTATTCTTTTGTATATTTTGATAGAACTTTAAAAGTACATAATATGCTTATTTCTTATTTTATTAATGCGGTATAGTTTAGTAGTGAATGGTCAATAAATGATTTTTTTTCCAAAAGTTATATACTTTTCTGCTAAAAATTCAAGAAAATATATAAAAATGTCACCAGTTTTTTAAGCTTTTTCTGGGTATTTAATGTCTGGGCCTTAAACTTAAGACAATAAATTTGATCCCAAATCCGATAACGAAGCAATTGTGGACCGATCCAATGTATTTTGCGAACACGGAACTGAAAAATTCAGAAAATTATTAACCGCGAACGCCGTTTTTTTTTACTTTGCATGCAAACAGTCCCTGAACTGGTTCAAAATTGCACCCGCGAACAAAGCTGATGTTTAAAATTTTTGAATATGTCAAATTTCCAAATTACTGCAGTAATAATTTAGACTTCATATAAACTATACATATACCTAATATAAAGATGCATCATTTACGTTTTCCGCGTACTTACTCATTTGCAGAATCCTCATAGGCTAAGATCAGCTTGGGGGACCCATCTGCTGATTATTTAAAAATATATTTTTCACAAATATTGTATGTAAACAAAAGTATTAAGAATGGGTTGCTGAAAAAATTATGGTCAAGACTATGTTTAATTTAAAAAAAAAATGTTACATTTTGTTTGATGCTTCTCTATAAGTTGCTTTTAAAAATTTTTGAAATGTAAAATTAAAAAAATTATTAAAATTTTTATTTATGAAACTGAAAAAAAGAATTGACATTATCTCTTCTTCTTCTTCTTCTTCTTCCTGGGAGCCGTCTTTCACTACCGGAGGCAGCACAGCCTCTTGCACTTTTTGTGCCTAATCTTTCATTGTCTTTTATACCAATCCTCCCATTAGTCTTGTTCCTTCTACAAGTCTGTATAACCCCGAGACTTGTTGGTTGATATATTCCTGTGGGCTCATTTTTCGGTTGCCCAAATAATGCCTGTCTTTTGTGATTTAACGCTTCACATTCACACATTATGTGGTAGGCCAATTTGGGTCCCCATTGTATGAGCCTATCTTGTGTAGGTGCCCTCTTAGGTTATCGTGCCCTGTTAGCAACCCTACTGTTATGCGAAGTCTTTTCCTACTTTATCTGAGTAATTCTTCCTTCGTTCTTTTGGATGGGCCCCTTATGAAGCCCTTTCCATGTCTTATTCTACCGAGGTTCTCCCAGTATTCCTTGTGTTTGTTTCGGATCCATTCCCTGGTTTGCCCTCGTGCTGTGGTTTTGGTCACTCCAAGGGCAGGTTCTGGTCCAAAGTATGGTGTGGATGATCCATGTCTTGCTAGCTCATCCGCCTTTTCGTTGCCGTCTATTCCCGAATGTCCTGGTACCCACAGGAGAGTAACCCTGTTGCGTTCTCCCAGGACCTCCAGTTCTTTTTGGCATTCCCATGTCAGCTTGGACGTCCTTGGTTGGGGTTTACTAGTGACCCTAGTTATGCCTGGCTATCTGTTATTATGCAGATCCGCTTGTTTTTATAAGCCCTTTCGTTATTTCCTTTTGCACAGTGCAGTAAAGCATATATTTCTGTTTGAAATACAGTACGGTGTGTTCCTAGTGGAGTGGAGAATTGTGAATTCCTCATTTCACCGTACACGCCCGCTCCAGATCCCTGCTCGGTTTTGGAACCATCCGTATACCAGATGATGTCCCCAACCGTGCCGGGGAGATCGAGTTGCTGCCACTCACTTCAATCAGGAATTTTTATCTCGAAGTTTTTGTTGAATGAGTATTGGGGAATCATCTGGTTGACATTATACAGGCAGTATCAAAAAATTTCCTTTTTTTAATTTACATTTAAAGGCATAAAGGTATAAGCATAGAGAAGAGAAAGCTGAGGAGACACTCTGTAAACAAAATACCGACAGAGATGTGCATCTCTTTACTATTCGGTAATCTGTATGCTCGGCAGTGCCTTTTTTTAAACAGAGCGGGCCCTAGGCCACATAATTTTTTTTGCCCCCCCATTACATTTAGAAAAAATATACTACCTATGTATATACATATATTTGTGTGGGTACATAGATATTTATAATTTGTTTGTGTTTATAGGCAACGTCGGAACGCATTAATAAATAATAGTCCAGGCAGTCAAGCATTTCACCTCCGAATTTTTTATATATGCACCGATTTGTTTGAAATTTTGACAGATGATAGATGGATGGTCGAAAAGCAAAATCTATATGGTGCTGATGTGAGCAACAACCCCTGGGGTGGATGCCGCCCCTTCTCGGGGGTGGAATTTTTTTTACCCAAAATACCCCCAGAAATCGATAGTGTAAAAGTGCGATTTTTCGTTAACTTTTTTCAATTGTTTTTTACGCATAACTCTGTAATTATGCGTTTTATTGAAAAAAGTGTAATGAACAAAAATAAAGCTTTTAAAAAAGCAGATAAATAATTGAGCTATTTATGAAGATCTTAAAGTTCTACCTAAGGCAAGTTATAGCTGCTTGAAGATCTTTCATGTTACGTGATTAAGTACTTAACCTCAAATAACGGGAAAAGGGTACATTTTTTAACAAAAAGTCTTTAAAATAAGTACCGATTAAAGTCTTTTTGACTGAGATTTCAGTGAGATATGGTGTAAAATAGTTAAAACTAAATAAAAATCGCAATAAAACCAATGTCATTTCATTCAAAAACAAAATTAAACTTATTCCTTGCACCAATTACTTTATTGGTATGTTATTTATGACATCTGAAAGTTTTACTGATAAGAGATGCACAGTTTGGAAAAAAATGAGCTTAAACTATATGTTTTTTTTTGTGATTTTTAAAAAAAAATCTTTTTCTTATTGTCCTACTCCAAAACCATAAGAGATACGAAAAAAACTAAGGAGTAGAAAAATGTAGCATTTTTTATGATGATTATTTGCCTTTTTTTTTTTTTTTGTGGCATAACCGGAGTTATAACCGATTTAGACTTTCACTATAGTGCGAGGACTGCTTTTCCGCAGCCCTTTGACCCTTTACCCATAAAATACGAAGAGTCTCAAGCCCTTCTAACATACATAGGCGTGTAGCCCTGAAAATTACCTTTAAAATGATTTTTTGTAGGATGTGATAGCTTTAAAATTAACAGAGTTACACAAAAAATAAGATTTTGATTTTTTTTAGTCAATTTTAAAGTAAAAAAAGTTTCAAATTTTGGCGCACTGATTTATTCTGTTGATACTGGGTTGTCTGTAGGTACATTTGAGACAAAGTACATTTGGCAAAGGGTTAGCAGGGTGTAGACAATTAAAAATTAAAAATTACTTCGTGTTTACAGAATAAACTTTAGAACCAACAAAATTTAAAATTAAAACATCAGTAGTCATTAAAAAATATTTTTTTATTTTATTTTTGTCAAAGGGGTGGTTCTTAAGGGTTGCTAGGGTGTAGAAAATTAAAAATTATTTCAAATAGAGATAATAAAATGTAATACTAAAATTACGCAAAATCTAAAAATTGGCAGTCATCAGATATTTTTTTAATTCATTTTTTGCAAAGGAATAGTTTTTAGGGGCTGAAAAGTGGTAACTAATAATTTTATTAAAATGCTATGAATTTTTTCCAGCAAAACTGTAATGTTACAAATTTAAAAGATTTGTTTCTATATTATTTTCATCAAAAGGCTAGTTTTTAAAGATTCTTAGGGGTTTATATTTCAAAATATACCAATTTTATATTGTACAATACGTTAGGATATTTATCCTACATAAATAAAAGACATTTGAATCGAAAAAAAGCCGAAAAACCTATAAAATCTATTTTTCGATAAGGGGTGGTTTTCACTCCTTAAAAACAATTTGCACACCTTGCGACCATATAGATTTTGATATGGAGGGTAAGATAAGCTTAATTTTAAATTTTCTAGAAAATCGGTGCATATATATAAAAAAATCGGGGGTATGACCCTATTTTGAGCTTGACTGCCTGGATTATAAAACAAAAGGAAAAACAAAATTATATTTTTATAAATTTAAACTGATCATAATTTATTCTCTATTGCTATTGAATAAGTGCACAATATTATGTATATAAGATTAATAGCTAAAAAATAATAATTAGATATAAATACATATATGAAGGTTTTTGTTTCTTGTCATAAAAATATATGGCGATTTTCGGGCCCCTCTAGACTACGGGCCCTAGGGCCGGGCCTAGTGGGCCTAGTGGAAAAAAAGGCACTGATGCTCGGTCGTTCAATTTCGTTGAGATGCGATAATATCCGATGATGCGTAGAATACAGACGTAATAGCGACAGCTTCCGAGGTGTCTCCTTGAAAGAGATAGAGTTCCGTT
This sequence comes from Listronotus oregonensis, assembly GCA_019359885.1. Lineage (NCBI taxonomy): Eukaryota > Metazoa > Arthropoda > Insecta > Coleoptera > Curculionidae > Listronotus > Listronotus oregonensis. The sequence goes on from JAHBCN010000888.1 coordinate 62,678, forward strand.
TCATTTTATCTTATACATTACATTATATAGCTATCTCTGTTAACGAGTTTAATTAAAAAGCAATTTTTGTTGGAGATTTGCGAAGCCGGTGTTGGAGTTTTAAAGAACATTCTATAATATAATAATATTAATATCCTTTATTTTCCATTAAAATCATATTTTACAATGACAAAGAAACGTCACAAACTATGTGCAGTGCACAATACTAATATATTTAAAATACAAATAATTATATAGACATATTAAAACAGTAAAAACAATAAATAAAATTAAATTTACTAATTTGTAAAAATCATTTGAAAGAAACATATAAAAAGAATTAAAACCAAATATGTGTACACAAGAACAATAACAATGAAGCAGAAATACTCTTACGCTTCTAGACAGAACAATATAAGTTAAAAATAACCTAAAACCTAATATCTATTTATAGGTAAAAATGGGTGAAAATACTGTATTCACAAATTTTAAATGGTTATTGCAAACCTTAAGAAATTAATCCTAACCTTAACTTATTTTGAATAGGCACAAAAAGCCTAAGAGGCCGCGCTGCCTTCGGTAGTAAATCTAGACGCCTCCCAGGAAAGAACTTATTTAGAAAATTTTTAGTAATACAAAAATTTGGTACATGACTTTGATTTAATAGGTTAAAGAACATTTTAGTACACATTTACTAATTTGTTATTATAGACCAGTTATTTGTATCTTTGCAATTAATTGCATTGATTTATTTAGTCAACGTACGCTATTTGTTACAATAAGTATAGAATTTGCTTTGATAAAATAAAAAAAGGCCCCCTTTTATATGCCAAAAAATCATACATAACTGCAAGCAAACATATAAATGAGGTATAATTAATGGTTCAGTATCAAAAGAGTTATTATTTTTTTCCCGTAGCATAAATCTAATTTAATGCAATTAAAATTTCAATTTTACAAAGTATTCTTGTTCTTCATATTCGCTCTGCTATATTATTATTATTAAATTCTTTATTTAGCAAATATTTTAGCTAATCAATAATTTACAGATGAAAATAAAACAGTTAAAAATAATTTCAATACCTTGCTTAGAGCTATCAAAATTAAAAATAGATTACTCACAGCCACATTAAACCATTTAAAACTGTATGTCACAATCTTAAAAAAATAAAATTTAAAAAAGAACAACTAACAAAAGCATAACAGTTTAAAAATACGTCATATCTTAATAATACATAAAATAAAAGTTAAAAACAGATAAAATCACTAAAAAATAAATGACTTAATGAAATACAATAAAAATACTAATATATACTAATAAATTAATAAAATGGGAAGTAAATTTTCAAAAAATATGCCACTGAATCCATTAAGGCGAAAAAGATCGAAAATCAAAAATGCGGTTATTCAAATTTGCGTCATGTAGCGAAAAATGTCACTTTTATTCCATATAATTTGTTTCTGGACGCGGTTTTTTTATAAATTCTTTCTTAGTTTCATCTCTGTACATGCAGCATGTTCCGAAAAAAATAAAACAAATAAAGAAAATTAGTCAATAAACGAGGTTATGTCGTCCGTTTCTCGGTGGTTTATTCGTTCTTCTTTTACGTAAGGAAAGGGGCAAAAAGTCTTAAAAGCGATGTTTTGGTCCATACCAAATATCTCTATCCGATACCACTTCGCGAAATATACCGAACCGGTGTCAAAGCCAGAAAAAAATTCTTACTGAGTACCAAACGCCAAAACGATACCTATCTCTTCGCTTGCCTATCTCTTTCTTTATCGCTAAATATGAAAGATATAGAGTGCCACTCCTGACGTCAAAACCTTAAAAAAGAGCGTACCCAGAAGTGTTCTTATTAACATTTAACAGAGATATGCTTTTTTGATTTTTACAACCCTTTATTAATTTTTACCGATTTTTCTGTTATATCAGATTATTTTTATTTTTTAATGAGGTAAAAAACTTGTGTTTTAACGTTATTTTAATAATAAAGCATAGTTTTTTAATTATAATTTTTAAATACGGCAATAAAAAGGAGTTAAATTAAATACTCCGGTCGATCTAGACATTTAAAGGTACATAAATTTACCAAAGTGAGTAAAATTGTTCAAAACATAATTTAAAATAACATTTTAAATTCCCCATCGTTCTGGCACGTAAAAAAAAATTGACCCGAAGTCAAAGGTCAAAAAATGGGTTTTTCGCTATTTTCTTTAAAAGGTAAGTGTGATCGTAAAATTACCCTAAATAAAAATTGTAGATCATAAAATTATCTATAAAAAGGTATCAATATTTTTTCTCCTTAAAGCCACCATTTCTGAGGTATACCGTTTCAAACAGTTGTAAACGTCATTGTATGCATAAGTACGTCACGTAAATACATCTCTGTAGCTGTAATATAAGTAAAAATATTTTTCTAATGGTGATTGTAACTTACATTTAAAATATAAAATATACATATAAGTATAACTATGAGAATATCAGGTAAAATGAAACCCAGTCCCTTAAGGAGGGGTAAAACAACAGTCTTCAAAATGTTTAAAGCCGGATTTACATTACGAAACAAGTGTCATGCATGATAAAACTAGTTCCGTGAAACAAATTGTAGCACATGTAAAACTTCTTTCGTTAAAAATTATAGTGTCATGAAATCATCAGTATTGCGAATAATGGCCCTGTCAAAATCAGAGCTGTTTTTTATGATGCAAAAGTCGTTTTAGAAATGATAAAATAAAAAAATAAAAAAGGTTATCCGGAAGAAAAGACGTTGGTGGATTCGAGGATGGGTTGAAAAAAGCATCTGGGGCAAAATTAACTTGAATTGACAGATGAAGATCCTGAAAGCTATGCAAACTACTTTCGAAGGTGAAAATCATTTTAATTTTTATTAACTAAAGTGTCCAACAAAATCACTAAACAGAATACAGCATGTCGAGAAGCACTGACAGCAAAATTGAAAACTTCAAATAACTTTACGGTTTTTGCAACGGGAAACAGTTTGACGTCATTATCGTAGAATTTAGAGTGCCACCTTGCACTATATCAAAATTTTTTGCCGGATGTGCTGGACGAAATATACGAAGAATTGAAACACTGCATTGAGGTAAGATAAACAATTTTTTTATTTGGTTAATCAAAACAGTTTTTTTGATATATTTAATCATTATAACATTACAATATTCTTTCCGTTATGCTTGAAATTGCTTGTGAAAGAATGTCATCGCTGTATGTTAAATACTGTCTGTATCATTATGGCATAGGTGCCGCCAGCTGAAGCAATTGACTCTGTTTCCGAGGAGAATTGGTAAATTTCTTGATCCGGAAGTGATGGTTACAGTTTGGTAGACTCCATACTCGCCGGTTTTAGATGATGAGACCCGCTTTGTGATGACGATTGCTTTGATAATTTAATACGTTGCCTTCTTATGGTTGACAAAATCAACTCCTCAGTTTCGAGGGCAGCTTCTAAAGGAAGCTGACGTAGCGTGAGCTATAGTACGTGCGAAAAGGTCAAATTGTCATCGTGTCTAACATTAGAAAAGTTCTGCGAAGAAATTTTTTCTCCCGCATCAACGCTTTAAGAAGCGGATCTTTTATTTTCCTTTGTTTTTTGGGAGGTGTGTATGGTAATAACCCACTATTCGATTCAGAAGCAGAAGTTTCTTGATTGATGTTTGGTGTCTGAAACAAAATATTGAACTAAATTCTATTTTTTTTTCAGATACCTGACACTGAAGAAAGTTTGGAAAGAAATAATTGATGGATTTCAAGAGAAATGTAACTTTCCACTATGTGGTGGTGCTATAGATGGGAAACACGTTCAAATACGTTGTCCTAAGCATTCCGGGAGTGATTACTATAATTACAAGGAACATTTAGTATTGTGCTCCTAGCAGTTTGTGACAGTGATTTAAAATTTAGGTATATAAAAGTGGGGCACTATGGTCGAGCTTCAGATGGGGGAATATTTGCTAGATCTTGTTTTAAAATATGTTAGAGGAGAAGTCTTTCAATGCTCCTGAAGGAATGGTTATTTTGGGAGACCAGGCGTTCCCTTTAACTGAGTATCTTATGACACCATATAGCCGACGCCTAAATTTATCTAAAAAAAAAATTCAACTATCGACTTTGCCGAGCTCGAAGAACCATTGAAAATACATTTGGTGTATTAGTAAGTAAATTTCGTATATTTGAAAAGCCTATTCCTTTTTCTGCCAGAAACTGTGGGCAAAATTATAAAGGCATGTTTTTTGGGATAATTGGTTAAAAACTAGATCATCAAATTATATTCAGCAAGGATTAATTGATGAAGAAAATTCAGAAACAGGAGAAATAGTGAGAGGTTCATGGCGGGACATACCACAGGAAGCTTTAGTCCACTTCGCAGTTTTAGTGGAAATCATTCCAGAAATGCCCACCAAATACGACAACATTATAGTGACTACTTTATTGGACAAGGGAGTTTAGGGAAAGGCAAGACAGAATGATTTATTTGTAAAAAACATTAATGTGTTTTATGTAATACAAGAATTTAAACAACGCGCGGAAACCCTTTGGCATAAATATAATATTATTTATTCATGATATATTTCTGTGTAGCTTTACTACATTTTCTGGTTTTTCCAACCAATAACAGAACGAATAAAATGTTTACATATTTTTCATCTATTTTAATATAGAGGATGTAATTAGTAAAAAGAATAAATGATAACTTACCACATTTTCTGTATTTCCTCTGGTATACCCATCAATATTTTTAAAAATCCATATGAGATAACCAAGGTATTTTGAAATATGGTCCCCCCCGTTGCCATACCCGTAGTATTACTTTTTTTTTTTCATAAGTTTTTTTATTGTAAGTATTACGAAGTATTTTATTTTGCTAACAACATCTTTTTTAAAGTTTCCATTTGCATGGCTTCCTTTAATTTTTTGTATGCCGCCCCGAGCATCTCTATTTTTTACTGCGGGTGTTTCGGATCCCAAAACACTCTTAATTGATATTCATTGATAAATTGTTTTTTTTATCGCCTGTCCAACTTTGGGGGTTACCATTTTTTGGGCTTATTTGCCTATCCAAAAAAAAACCCAAACGTCCCTCTCCGGTCTGTCGCGACATAGTTTCGCGTCGCATTTCATCATGAAATTAGTTGCATGACATTTTTTTTACAAAAATATGGCATAGCAAAATACTCCAGTGTCATAAAAGTAATGCATGCATTGTAAAACTGAACGTTTACACGTGAAATTACGGGTTTTTGTTTTATCAAACTAATTTAAGCCACTAATTTCGTAATGTAAATCCGGCAAAAAAACAAATTTAGTTTAATGTGTGACGTTTTTTAAAAAAATAATTCAACTCCACAAAAGTTATCACTACCAGAATTCCTTTTTTTTTTTTGTAGGACCCCCAAAAAAATACCTGTTTAAAAAGATCGATATGCATATTTTGTTAGAAAGTGAAATAAAAAAAAATTAATTGTTGTCTTCCTTCAACTTTAGTTGCTGCTCATCAACATTTTTTTTGGGGGATATTAAAAGTTCAAGTGTCGCCTGGTTGTCAGACTCAAAAGATTTGGGTTGGAAGTTGGTCGACAATACATTGACCAATTCAAGCTTTACACCCACCTGCGCCGGAAAAACTGCTTAACACAATTTTTGCAACTGAAAAAAGGATGCAGTGCTAAATGTAGTTCCCAAAAATTGGTCTGTTTTGTTCTCTGCATGCCGAATTGTCAAGGCCGGTCTTTCAAAGTTGAAACCCCCCGCACAGAATTCGTTTGATACTGAAGAAAGACATGCGATACATTGCTATTGAAGAAATTTCCCCCTTTTACACCCAGGATGAAAAGAAGGGGGTCAAAAGGGAAAAAGGATCAAGATGAAGATCAACAAGAAGATAATTGAAGATTATGAATCGAACAAATAAATTTTTTTATTTTTTTTTTAATTTCCTTCCCTTTTTATCAATTCACTTAACCAGGTTAAAAAGAAGAAGGGGATCAAGAAGAAGAAGAAGAAGAAGAAGAAGGAGAAGAAGAAGGGAGAAGGGAAGAAAAGAAGAAGAAGGAAAGAAGAAGAAGAAGGAGGGGGAAGGAGAAGAAGAAAAAAAAAGAAGATAAAAATGAAGATCAACAAGAAGTAATTGAAGATTATGAATTAAACGAATACATTTTTCTACCATTTTTTAATTTTATCCCTTCTATCAATTTAAACCCCCTTTGTTATCGTTATTTTGCAATAGTTTTCAAGTAAACAAAATTTTACAAAAAACCCCAAAAAAAGGGCCCTTTTCTGGGAAACCAACGTTAAAAAAAAACAAGTACACCACCTCAGAGGGGGGGGAAACGGGGCATACAATGACGCCTACAACTTTTTTTCGTTATATGTCGGAACTGTGGCTTTTAGCAAAAAAAAAATTTAAAACCTTTTTATAGATAATTTTAGGGTCTACAATTTTTGTCAAAGGAATTATAGATTAAATTGCCATTTTGCAGAAAATCGCGAAAACCTCGAGTCATTTTTTTTTTCGTACCCGAACGATTGGGAATTTTAAAAAAATTATTTTTAATTTTTTTTTAAAAAATTTTACTTTAGCTTGATTTTAAATTTAGATACCTATACTTTATTTTTTTTGGTTTTTAATAAAATCCTTTGAATTGGGTTGAAAAAAATACGAAAAAAGGGTTAATGCCATTCATTAGCTATTCGTAGCTTGTTGTTTGGGGGGGTCCAGAAATCTCCCCCTTTGGGGGAAAAAGGGGGGGGGTTAGAAAATACGTAATTTTTTTCCGTAGCGTAAAAGTAAAGTTAAATTAAATAAAAAATTTTTAGAAAGAAAAAATAGCGAAATTTCAACAATAGCTTTTGTCGGGATTTGTCCGAACCCCGCAGACCAGCACAGTTATAATTCAACCTTACAGCCAAAAAAAAAAATTTAAAAAACTCACTGAATTTGGGAGGGGGGTTAAAAAAAAATTACAAAAAAATTACCAGGGGGGGGAGGGGTCAAAAAAAACCCGAAAAATGCCTCACGGGGGAAATTTTGAACCCCTTTGTTGTTTAATATGTTTAAAAAAAGGGGTCAACAAATTGTGGGTGCAAAAATTTGGTATTAGATGTTAAATTTTTTGTAAAGAGTATGTCAGAGTAAATTGCGAAAATGGACGCGATCTTGAAGTATCTAAGGAGGACATAAAAAAAATGGCTATCCCTTTTTTGTTTTTTTAATAATTTGAATAAAACTTTCTTACCTTTTTTTTAAACATTATATTTCTGATTTTATTAATAAAAAATAACTAGATTTATTTACGATGAAAAAAATTTATAGATTAAAAAAAGTTTTTTGGTACATTATTAGGTAATTTTATTATTAAAATAAAGTTATAAAACAACTTTTTAAAAAAAAAAATATATTCCAGTCCTAGTCCATCCTGATAAAACCTTGGCGTTGGTGGTTGATTTAAAATACCACAACCCAACGCCAATCAAACAACTTTGGGGTCAGTTTATTAAAGTTTAGTTCTTTAAGGGAAGAATTTGAAAAATTTTTGCTGCATATTTTTTGGTTACAAATTACATAGTTTTTTTTGGGACAGGAAAATTTTTGTTGATATTTTTTCCCCGACCATTCGGGTAAAGAAAAATGGGGTTTAGTCTAGTCCAAATTAAGACCAAAGTGAAAGCTGTAAAAAATCTGTACATTTTTATTTTTGGCGCAATTCTTAGGTCTTCCCGAATGTTTTGGAAAATTTATTACGATTCCGACGTGGGAACCCGCTGAAAATTAAATCCCAAAATCTGCCAAAAAAAAGTGGGAATTAGAGAATTTTTGTTCAGAAAAAAAATGAAGATCATCTCTAAACCTTTAAAAAAAGGACCTACCTTTTTTTTTGCAACACCAATATTTTTCGAAAAAGGGCTGTCAAAAATCCATAACATTCCACACGGGGTAGATTGGAGTCCCAAAAAAAGCAGATGGGCAAAACAATTTTTTTCAAAACGCAAAAAATGGTGAAGGAAATGTTTTGGGAAATTGAACACTTGCTAAGTTCTCATTATAAAAAAATAAATGTTAATAACAAAGCTTTTTTTAAAAATATCAATAAAATAATGAGATACCCCCCCAAAAAATTGTAAAAAAAAAAATTTCCCCCTTTTTTTTAAATTCTAAAAAAAAACAGAATGGACCCAAACCTTGCAATGATAGGTGGGTTTTCCTTTCCCCACGAACCTTGAATGATTCAAAAATGTACATTTTGCAAGAGTAATGGGACAGTTCGGCAGCTGAAATGAGGGGATTTTTTGGGCCCGTTATCTCGAAAAAATTATAAGGACCATTTTTGAAGGGATCTTAATTTTTTTCCAAAAAAAATTCCCCAAACCCCCTTTTTTTTGGAGATATTAGCGGAAAACCCTTTTTTTTGGGATTGAGGGCCATGTTCACCCTTTTCCCCCGTTTGTTGATAAACTTTTTTGCTCGAAAGTATCCCCAAAGCCCCAAGAATTGCGCCAAAAGGGGAAAAAATGTACAGTTTATTTCAGCTTTGTCCCTCCATTTACTGGATAGTTTAAAAGTCATTATTTGTAAAGATTAGTATTTTTTTCTTTGGTTATTTTTCCTAGGTCATGGCATGTCTTGTATTATTTAAAAACCCCTCTTACTTTCTACTGCTGAGTCAGACTTCCCCCGCTCATAATTCAATAAGACCGTGGATTACAAAAAAGGAAAAGTTGCACTGAGTGTATCATTGTCCTTTTTAATGTTTCAAAAAAAAAAGGTAGATATACATTCAGGGGCTGATTTTACCAATGGTTTTGCTAAAAAATCAATGCACCTTTTCCTTTTATTTCTTTTATTTCCTTTTTGGTGCATGTCTCGCCTCCCCCCGGTGTGTTACAGGTTCAAGGTGTCAGCGTGCCAGATTCTTGGCCTAAATGTTTGGCGTGGCGTGGTGGGCCAGTGTTGCCATATAAGGCATTTTTTCCTAGTTCAAAATTATTAATGAAAACTGGGTTGGGGTTATTTGGGAAATTTAAGAAATTTTCATTAAAAAAAAATTCAGAACTTGAGAACCTAAAAACGTAAATTATTAATATTGTCATCATTTAAGCTTTTTGGGTTTTTTCGGACTAAAATCTCTGCCCATTGTAGGGGGACTTTTTTAAAATTTTGTATGGGGAAGAAGGCCTCAAGGGTTATACGGTTTGCCTCAGTTAGCTTTTTTTTTAAAAGAAATTAACTAAAAATTGGGGGAAGGCCTAAGTTCTACAAGTTGAAGTGAAATAGAAACAGAATTTCGGAATACACTAAAATACTTTGTGAACCGACTTAACAATTGTATGCACTGTTTTTAGTCTGAAAATGTCTTCCAATAAATCCCTGCACTTCAGAAATTTTAAGGGTTTTTTTGTTTTTGACTAGTCGGCAACACTGGCTTGGCTTCCGTTGGCCAAGAAATTCGTTCTATTTATTTGCAACGTTCTTTTTGGTTTTTAAAAAAGATGTGGTCTCTGTCACATAAAAAAGAATAGATAGGTTCATTCCTTTTACGTTTGGGTTGGTTTGTCGGTCTGCGTATTTTTATGTTTACTTGCGCGTGCGAAGGAGATGTTGACTTCCCAATATATTTTTTTTTTTTTTCTCATTAAGATTAGTTAGTTATTCGCGAAATATGTACGTGGCAAGTGGCAAGGAGGAATGTGTTTAGTGAATTTAAATACGTTTTGTTGATCGTTTTTGAAATATTTACAAACAACGGTTTTTTTTTTTTTTAAAAAAAGTGAGTGCAAGTGACGCCTTAAGAAACAATTTTTGTTGTGAGTTTTGTTTTTTTGTGTGTACTAAATTATTAGTGCCTTTCTTTAAAAAAACCGTTAATAAATTTATCTAGTGAAAATGACTAAATTTGTTCATAAATAAATAACTTAATGTTTGGATTTAAAAAAAATTGGAAGTACTTGGCATGGCATATAAATCTAAATTTTTTTAAAAGTTTAGAAATTTTAAATAAAGATATTTATGTTAATCCAAGCACCATTTATGGCCTTTTTCTATATTTGCTGGCTAATGTGTTTTCCTTATGTTTTTTTTTTACTGTTAAAAGCATTTTTTTTTATAAAAAGTCCTCTTTTCTATTCAAAAAAAACATTGAATAAATTATTGACATACCTACCTATTTTATCTTTATATTGCTTTTTTTTGTTTTTTAAACAAAATAATCACATATTTACGAACTGGTATTTGTCGCCTACACAATGCTTTTTAAATTTTATATTAACTCCTTCTGGGAAAGGAGGCTGACAAAAACAATTGTAAAACACTTTTTATTAATTTATTTATTAATTCTTATCGCGAATTTTTTTATTAGACAAATTCTGTTTTCTTTCTAAAAAAAAATTTTAAAATAAAAAGAAAATTTTAAAAAAAAAAAAATTTTCCTTTCCTTTTTTTTTTTTCTGGGTTTTTATTTGTCAAATTTGATGTTGATGTACAGGATGTTTTTTTAAAATTGCAAAAAATTTTAAAACGAACTCCTTGAATAAATGGGAAAAAATTTTAAAAAAAAAATGAATTATTTTTTTTTTATCCCTTTTAAAGTGAAATTCGAGACAAATTTTTTATTTTCCAAGGTTTTTTACAACAATATTTGTAACATCTGCTCCCGGAAAAGGGTTGAAATCTGTAAATTTTTAACCTTTTTTTTTACTGTATTTTTTTTGGGATTGAAAATTTAAAATTTTAAAAATGGTTTGTGTAGGCCTTATTTAAATTTAAAAAAAAAATTTAAACCTTTTTCAAGTAAAAAAAAAATAAATATCTGCAATACGGGTCCGGTGTCGTTTAGCTCATTCATTTAAAACAATAAATATTACAGATAAAAAAAAAAATTTTGTTTAGTAGGTTTAAAAAAGAAACCCCAAAAAAGCATTTTTGGGGAGAAAAAAAAATTAAAAGTCGAAAAAAAATATGTTTTTAAAATTTAAAGGCCGAATTTGGGACGTTGTCGGATCAAAAAAAAAATGTTTGACGGCGCATTTATGATAAAGATATTTTTTTACTCCTATATTAGTAAGAACCTAATTAAACCGTCTACTTTATCAGAAAATTTTTAATTACAAACATTTTACTGTAAAACCAAATGTGCGTAAGGGGTTACGTAATATATATATATATATATATATATATATATATATATATATATATATATATATATATATATATATATATATATATATATATATATATATATATATATATATATATATATATATTTTGATAATTTATTTTTTTTAACCTTTTAAATATATTCTGAGTTTTTCTTTTTTTTTGGGATTTTTGGTTCAACAACAAATCAAAACTATTTTTTTCCTGTTAAAAAGTTTTATTTCGACGTTTCGGACCCGCCTTTTTTCAATGATTTTTCTATCTAAAAAAAATTTCAACAAGTTTTTATTTTTAGAGTATATTTAACAATGTACAATATTTATAAAAATGTTTTAAATTTTTTATCGACTTCCCCAAAAAGGTTTTCCAGATATAATTGTAACATTTTATTCCTTCACCGGTAAAATTTTTTAACTAACTTAAAGCTACATGGTTAAAAACAGTTTCTTCTTAACGAAGTCTTGGATAGTTAAACAAAAAAAATACTTTGTGGTTTAATATATTTTTTTAAAAAAAGAAAAAAAAAAAATTTATAAATATGACAAAAAAAAAAACCGCTCAACTAATCATGAAAATGAAACTTCACATAAATTTAACTATACCAACATAAAATCCAAAATGAACCGAATCAACAGAGGAGAGAATTTCTGGAAATGATCTATATTAAAAAAAAAATAACTCAATAAATGAAAAATCTGACATAAAAAAAACCCAGTAAAGTATATTACAACCTTATCAAATAATTATTAAAACATATATTTTTTCATTTATCAAGCATTCATATTAAAATAATAGTATAAAAAAAAAAATAACCTAAACACACAAAACATACATTCCCCAAAAAATTTCCCATCGGGAAAAAAAAAAAAATTTAACAGACCAGCAAAAAAATTAAAAAAATTAAGTAGTAACGTTTGGGGAAAGGGGGGGAAAACCCAAAGAACTCAAAACTAGAATTTACAAAATAAAATTTTGGGGCGAAATATTTTAATATATCGATCTTTTTTTTTTTTTAGAAAAAAAAAAAAAAAAGCCAAAACTTAAAAAAAAACACCAAAAAAGACCATTGAAAGTAATAGTTAAAAAATTTTTTTAATATTTAATATAAGCAACATCCCTTATAAATAAAACATTAATTTATATAACAGTTCTAAACTCTATAATCGTTGGATGATGCGTTTTGTTTATAATAAGTCACCCGCCACCTCTTGAAAAATAAAACAAAGTATTTTTTTTTTTTTTTTTTCCCAAACCGTTTAAAAAGAAACGTTTTTAAAACCGTTTTAAGTTATTAAAAAAATTTTTCCTGAAGGGAAAAAAAGTTACAATTATATCTAATAACCTTTTTTGGGTAAGTCGATAAAAAAAATTTTAAAAATTTTTATAAATATTAAATTGTTAACATATACTCTGAACATCAAAGCTTAGTTGTTAAAAATTTTTTTTTTTAAAAATCATTGTAAAGGGCCGAAATCAGCCGAAACGTCTGAAATAAAACTTTTTAACATGGAACAAAAAGTTTTGATTTGTTTTTGAACCAAAAATCCCAAAAAAAAAAAAAAACTCAGTATATATATATATATATATATATATATATATATATATATATATATATATATATATATATATATATATATATATATATATATATATATATATTTTTTATATATATATATATATATATATATACAGTAAAGCGCAGACCACTGCGAACATAGGACGACCCCGGGGGTTTTTTGGGTGTACCTAAAAACGCCGCACGAAAATTTCTTATCGATCAATAATTTTCCGGGGAACAATTCAATACGTTTATTTCTGAAATAGTTTTTGGGGGAAAGAACGCTCGACAGCAATAGTTGTACTGTGTCGATTATTTGCGACCAAAAATTTTTTTTAAAAATTTAAATTTTTTTTAAGGGGAAACACCGGGGTTTTCCCCGTTGGGGAAAATTTTGGGGAATTTTTTAATAATTTATTTCTAACCAGGCCGACTCCCACGATTTCCACTATTTACCGAGTCATTAAAAACCTTCTGACATTTGGTTGTTTAACTCCAAGAAAACATAAAAAATGATAGTGCCTCAGAAAAAAAAAAAAAAAGGGGAAAAAAAAAAATTTTGGTAGGGGGCAAGTTTTTTTTAAAAAAACCTACAGTTTCCATTAATCTTTTAAAAAACGGGTTTTTTTTTTTTGCAGAAGATCAGTGGAAAAGAGTGCTGAAAAATTGATACCGACCCCCAAAAAAGAAAAAACCCAAATTTAAAATTTTCCCCCGATGATCATTTTAGACGAAGGAAATTTTTTTTAAACTGAAAGGAAATGAAAAATAACAATGAAAATTTTATAAAAAAACATTGTTTTTACTGATGAATCGACTTTTTTTACTTCATGGTCTCACCCAACGATTTTTTTCTCTGAGGTCACGTAAAATCATAAATTTATGGTTTCCAGGAGAATAGGGCTAAAAAAACTACAAGAATTGCAATTACAAATTGGGAATTGGGGGAATTTTGGGGGAAATTTCCTTTAAAATTTACCCCAAAATTGAACTTTTTATTTTTAATTTTTTGGGTTTTTTTGGCCCCCAAAATTTTGGTTTTTTTTGGGGAAAAACTTTTATCCCCTTGGAAAAAAAAATTTTTCTTTAAAATTTAGAAATTTTTTCCCCAAAGAAATTTTTCATTTTTTAAAATTTTTTTTTTAAAAAAAATTTAAGGGTTAAATTTTTATTTAAAAATTTAATTTTTTTTTTTTTTAAAGGGAAAAAAATTTTTTTTTTTAACAACAAAAATTGGGTTTTAAAAAAAATTTTAAATTTATTACCTTTAAAAAAAAATCAAGGGGGGAAGTCGGTTTTTTTTTTGGTTTTTTTTTTGCTTAAACCCCTTTTTTTAAAACCTTTAAATTTTTTTTAAAATTTAAAAAAGTAGGGGGAAAACCCAATTTAAATTTTGGGAAAAAAATTTTTAAAAATTTCCCAAAAATTTTCCCGAACCCCCCCCAAGTTTTCCAAAACCCAAAAAGCGCCCGGAAAAAAAAGGGTTTTTAAAAAGCCAAAAAAAAATTTTATTGGATTTTTTTTGGCCCCCCCCCAAAAATTTTCCAGGAAAACCCCCCCGTTGAGGGACTGGCTTTCTGGAAAATATTTTATAAAAAAAATTTATTTTAAAAATATATATAAAAATAAAAAATTTTAAAAATATAATTAAATAACGTTAATGGTTTTTTGGGGAAAAAAATCCCGAAAATTTTAAAGATTTTAAGGTTAAAAACTGGTATAAAAAATACATTTTCCTTTTCAAGGAAATGTTTTAAATTAAGGGGGGGGTTCCCTTTAAAATTTTTCATTTTTGCCCCTTTTTTTTTAAAAAAATAAAATAAAGTTAAAAAAAAAAAAAAGTACAAACTGAGGGGGAAAAAAAACCTTACCCTTTTCGATTTTGGGATTGCTCCCCCTCGGGGGCCCCCAATTGGGAAATTCCCTTTTAATGGGGGGGTTTTTCCCAAAATGGGGTTTTAAATTTTCTTTTTTAAAAATTTTAATTTGGGGAAAAAGGGAAAAAAAGAAAAAACCAAAACTAAAACCCCCAAATTTGGAATTTTTAAAGTTTTTGTTTTTTAGCCCGGAAATTTTTTTTTTCCCCCTTTTTAAAAAATTTTTTTTTTTGGGGGGGTTTAAAAAATTTTAAACCCTTCCCCAAAAAAAAAAAAAAATTGGGGAAAAAAACGAAAAAAATTTTTCTTTTTTTAAAAAAGGAAAAAAAACCTAAAAAAACCGGGGAAAGGTATCCCTTTTTGTAAGGAAAAAATTCCCCTTTTTTCCAAAAAAATTTTTGTTGGGTTTTCCCCAAAATTTTTTTAAAAAAAATTTTTTGGGGAAAAAAAAAAAAATTATTTTAAAAATTTTGTGTTTTTAAAAATTTTTTTTTTTTAAAACCCCCTTTGTTTTAATTTGGGTAACCCCAAAAAGGGGGAAAAAAAAAAAGAAAATACAAAAAAAATTTCTGTTTAAAAAAAGAACCCAAAAAAATTTGAAACCCGCAAAAATATAAAAAAAAAAATAAAAAATTAAAAATTGGGGAAAAACCCTTGGAAAAGGGTTTTTAAATTTCAACCCTTCCCCCGAGTTTTTTCCCCAAAAACCAAAAAAATTTTTTTAAAACCCTTTTTAAAATTAAAACTCCACCCAAAGTTATTTCCCCCCCAAAACCCAAAAAAAAAAATAAAAAAAAAAATTCCCCTTTTTTTTAAATTTTTTTTTTTTTCCCAAAAAAGGCCCCAAAAAAAAAAAAAAGGAAAAAATTTTTAAAAAAGGCTAGGCAACAAAAATCCAAGTTAAAAACCCCCAAAAAAAAAAACTCCTTGGAAAAATTTGGGAGTTGGGGGATTTAATTGTTAAATTTTTTTTTAAAAAAAAAAATTGGCTTAAATCAAATTTTTTTCCAAAAAGGGGGGGTTCCTAAGGGAAAATTTTGGGGAAAAAAAAAAACCCTTTTTAAATTTGGGGGAAAAAAACCCTTTTTTTTTTTGGGGTTTTTTTTCCAAAAAAAAAAGGAAAAAATTTATTTTAAAAATTTTTTTCTTAAAAAAAACCCCCAAAAATTTTGGGGGAAAAAAATTTGGGGAAAAATTTTTTTTTTAAAACCCCCGGGGTTTTTTTCTTTTTTTTTTTTCCTTTTTTTGTTTAAAAATTTTAAAAAAGGGGTTTTAAAAATTTCAAGAAAAATTGTGGAATAAAATTTTTTTTAACCCATTTTTTTTTTTAAACCTTTTTCTTTTTTCCAAAAATTTTTTTATTTTTAAAAAATTTTGGGTTAAATTTTTTTGGAAAAAAATTTTTTAATTAAAATTTTTAAAGGTTATGAAAAATTTTTAAATTTTTTTAAAAAAGGAAAAATTTTGGGGGGGGCCAAAAATTTTAAAAAATTCTACAAAAAAACTTTTTTTAAAAAAATTTTTGGGTTTTGGGAAAAAGGGGTTTTTTTTCTTTTAAAATTTTAAATTTTTTTTTTTAATTTTTAAAACCCCATAAAAAATTAAATTTTTTTTAAAAAAAAAATTTTTTTTTGGGGTTTTTTTTTTTTTTAAAAAGGTTTTTTTCCCTTTAAATTTTTAAACATTTTTTTAAAATTTTCAAAAAAAGGGGGGGACCAAATACTTTTTTTACTAAATTGAAAACACTGGTCCCCTGTAAAACTTTTTTAAAAGGAAATTTAAAATTTTTTTGTTTTGTCCCCTTAAACCCAAAAAAGGGGAAAAAACCGGAATTGAATGAAAAATTTTAAAAAAATTTTTTTGGTTTTTTTAAAAAATTTTAGGCCCCGAAAACGGGATTTATTATAAAAATTAAAAAAATAAAAAAAAATTATTATTATATTTTTAATAAAATTTAATTATTTTTAAATTTTCCCTTAAGCCCCTTAAAAATTTTTTGTTTTTTTGGAAAAAAAAACAGGCAAGAAAAGGATTTTTTTTTTTTCTTTTACCTAAATTTTTTTTAAAAAATTGGGGGGAAAAAATATGTTCAGTTTAAGCCCAAACACATTTTTTTTTTCGCTGTCAGGGAAAAAATTTTTGAAGGGGTTCCCCCCCTTTTTAAAATTTTGAGGGCCAACTCCCCCAAAAAAAAAAAAATTTTTTAAAATTTTTTTGGCGTTACTTTAAAAAAACCCCCAAAATAAAAAAAAACCCCTTTAAAAACCAAAAATTGGAAAATTTTTAAAAAATTGCTTTTTAAAAACCCAAAAAATTTTTTTCTTTTTTTTTTCCCCCTTTTTCTGTTTTTTCCCCCAAATTTTTAAAATTTTTGGGAAAAAAATTTTTTATTTTGGGGAAGGGGTTTTTCCCCTTTTTTAAATTTAGCCTTTGGAAAAAATTTAAAAAAATTTTCGTTTTTTTTAAAAATAAACCAAAAATTTACAGAAACCCCTTTTCCCCCCTAAACTTAAAATTTTTGGGCCTTTTATAGGTTTTTTAAAACCCCTTCTCCCCAAAAAGGGCCCCGATTTTTCCCTTTTTTGGGAAAACCCCAAAAAAAACACTACCCCCTTTTTACCCCTTTTAAAATTATTAAAAAAATTCCCCCTTTTTTTTTTTTTTCCCTGAGTTAAAAATTTTTTGGGAAAACCCTTTTTCTGGAAAGTTTTTTTTTCCTTTTTAAATTTTCCCAAAAATTTAAAAATTTTTAACCCCCCTTTTGGAACAAACTTTTTTAAAAATGAAAACACCCCCTCCCTTATCCCAGATCCCCCTTTGGCCCCAAAGGGAAAAAAAAAAAATTTTAAAAATTTATTTAAAATTTCAAAAAATTATTTTTTTAAAAATTAGAGAAAAACAAATCCTTTTAAATTTTATTTTTTTAAAAAACCCCCAAATTTTTTTTAAAAAATTTTAAGTTTTTTTTTAAAAATAGTTGGGTTTACATTTTTCATAACATTTTTCCCCTTTGCAAATTTTGACCTTAAAAAAATTTTTCCCGGGGGGGGAAAAAACCAAAAACGAAAAAATTTTGGGAAACCTTTTAACCGATTTTAATTCTTTTAATTTCAACCGGGGAAATTTGGGTTTCCCCTTTAAACCCTTTGGGAAAACCGGGGAAAAACCCCTTTAACAGGGTAATTTTGAAAAAAATTCAATCTTTTGTAATCGGGAAAAAAAAACCAATTTCAAAAACACGAAAACCAAAAAGGGGTTTAAAGGGCCCTTTCCTTTTTTTTTAAAAAATTTTTAAGGGAAAGTTAAAAAAAATTGTTTTTTTATTTCGAAAAAATATTTTTTTGGGGGTTTTCCTTTTTTTTAAATTTCTCACCTTTTGGAGGGTGAACTTTTTTGAAATTAAAAAATTTTTTTGCTTTTAAAATTTCCTTTTTAAGAATAAACCTTTTGGGTTTTTTAAAAAAAAGGGGTTTTTATTTTTTAAAAATTTTGTAATTTTTTTTCGTATTTAATTTTTTAAAATTTTGCCGGGAAAATTTTATTTTCCCCCCCATAAGCAAATCTTTTCCCCCAAATAAATTTTTGGAAAGGGGGGCCCAAAATTTTTGTTTATTTTTAAATTTTAAAAAAAGAAAAAATTTTGGTTTTTTAAATTAGCCCGGTTTTGCAAAAAAAATTTTTAATTTTGGGGAATTTTTAAAAACCAAAACCCCAAAAAACCTTTATTTTTTTTTGGGTTTTAAAAATTTGGGTTCCTCCCGGAAAAACCCCTTTAAATCTGTTTTTAAATTTTTTTGGTTTTTCCCTTTTTTAAAAGGGCCCCCAATTTATAAAAAAAAAAATTTTTTTCTTTTTTTTTAAAAATTTTTTCCCCCTTGGTTAAAAAAGTGCCTTCTATTAAATTTTTATTTTCCAAAAAACCTATTATTCCCTTAAAATTAAAGGAAGGAGAAATTTTTTAAAAAATTTTTTTAATTTCTTAAAAAGGGGTTTTTTTTTAAAACCCCCAAAGGGCAAAATAAATTAAATTTTTTAAACCCCTTAAAAAAAAATTTTTTAAAAAATTTTT
Source organism: Listronotus oregonensis (assembly GCA_019359885.1). Lineage (NCBI taxonomy): Eukaryota > Metazoa > Arthropoda > Insecta > Coleoptera > Curculionidae > Listronotus > Listronotus oregonensis. Next base: position 81,332 of record JAHBCN010000888.1, read on the forward strand.
AAAAGGGGAAAAAATTTTTTTAAACCCCCACTGAAAAAAATTTAAAAAAAAGGGGGCCCCCAATTTTAAAAATTATTTTTTTTTAGTTTCCCCAAAACCCAAAAAATTTTAAAAACCCCTTTTTATAAAAAAGGGAAAATAAAAAAAATTTTCCCGAATCCTTTTTAAAATTTTAAAACCCAAATTTTTCCTGGGTTTTTTCCCAAAACCCCAAAAAATTTGGGGGATAACCCTTAACCTGGAAATCCTTTTTCAAAACCCGGGTTTTTGGGGGGTTCCCCTAAAAACCCCTAAACCCGGAAAAAAGGGGGCCAAAAAGGAACCGGGGAAACTAAAAAATTTGGTTTGGGGGGAAAAAAAACCCTTTTTGGGGGAAAAAGTTTTTTGGGTTATTAAAAAACTTAAAGGGGTTAAAGGAAAACTTAGAAAAAAATTTTTTTCCAAAACTCAGGGCAGGGGGAAAAAGGGTTTTTGGCCCCGGGAGTTTGGTAAAATAAAAATTTTGGTTTTTTAAAAAGGGTTTTTTTTAATTAATTTTTTTTTCCCTTTTTATTTTTTATTGTTTGGGCCCCCGAAAATTATTAAAAAAAAAATTTTGGGCTAAAAAAATTTTTTAAAGGGTTTTTAATTTTAAACAAAAAAAAAAAGGGGTTTTTTAAATTTTGGGGAAACAAAAAAATTTTTTTGGGTTTTAAACCCCTTTTTAAATTTTTTTGGGTAACCCTTTTGGGCAACCTTTAAAACGTGAAAAATTTTTTGCAATTTAAAAAACCGGGGAAAAATTTTTTTTAATTTTTTTGAAAAACCGTTAATCTTAATTTTGAAAAAAGGGGGGTTTTAAAATTTTTAGGGGGTTTTTGGTTTTTAAATTTTTTTAAAAATAATTTTTTTTTAAAAATTTTTTGGTTTTTTTAAAAAAAAAAAATTTGATTAAATTAAAAAACCCTTTTTAAAAAAAAAAAAATTTCCCCTTTTTAAAAAACCCCCCAATTTTTTTTTTGGGGATTGATAAAAAAAAAAAATTTTTTAAAAAAATTTTTAAAAAAATTTTTTTTTCCCCCCAAAAAATTTTTTCCCCTTTTTAAAAAATGAAAATTTTCCGGGGCCCCTTTTTTTTAATTGTTTTTTTTGAAAAAATTAAGGGAAAAAAAAACCCTTTTTTAAAAACTTTCAAAAATTTTTTTGGGCAGATTTGGGATTCCCAAAAAATTTAAAAAAAACCTTTTAAAAATTTTTGGCAAAAAGGGGGAAAAAAAGAATTTGGGATTTTTCCAAAAATTTAATTTTAAAAAATTCCATAATTCAACTAAAAATTTTTTTTTTGGGGTTGATATTTTTTTCTTTTCAAAAAAAATTTTAAAAAAGGGGGCCTTAAAAAATTTTTTAAAAAAAAACAAAAAAAAAAGGGTTTAAAAAAGTTTTTTAAAGGGGAAAAAGGGTTTAAATTTGGGTTTTTTAAAAACCAATTTTGTGAAAGGGGAAAAACCCGGGTTTTATTTTTGGGGTTTTTTACAAATTTTGAGGGGTTTCTTTTTTTTTGGAGGCATTTTTCAAAAGGGAGCTTTAATTTGATTAAATTCAAAACCCCCTAAAATTAAAATTTTTTTAAAATTTTTTTTGGGGAAATCAAAATCAATTTTTGAATTTTAAAAAAATTTTTTTTGAAAAGTTTTTTAACCCCGTAACCCCAAAAAATTTTAAAAATTTTCAAAAAAAAAGACTTAACAAAATTTTTTTTAAAATTTTAAAATTTTTTTTAAAAGGGGAAAAAAATTTGGGGGTTTTAAGGGGTTTTATTTCCCCAAAAAATTTTTTTAAAAATTCCCAAAAAAATTTTGGGTTTTAAAAAATAAAGAAATTTTTAAACGGGTTTTAATTTATTTTTTAAATTAAAAAACCAAACCCTTTTTGTTTAAAAATTTTAAAAAATTTTTAAAAATTTAAAAAAGGGCAAAATTTTTTAAAAAGGGGAAAAAGGGGGTTTTTGAAGTTTTTAAAAAACGGGGTGGGGAAAAAAAAAGGGGTTTTTTTTTGGGGTTTAAAAAATTTTGGGGGAAACGGTAATAAACCCCCGAGGCAAAAAATTTTCTTAAATTTTTTAAAAATTGAAAATTTTTTTTTTGGGAAAAAAATAGGGTTTTAAAATTTTTTAAAATAAAATTTTTTTTAAAAATTTTTGATAAACCCCAAAAAAAAAATTTTAAAAAATTAGTCCCAAATTTTTTTAAAATTAAAACCCCTTTTGGGTTTTGGGTTTTAAAATTTTGGGGGAATTTTTGACTTTAAAAATCAATTTAATCCCCCAAAAAATTTTTTCCCCAAAAAAAAATTTTTGGGGTTTTCCCCCTTTTTTTAAAAAATTTAAAAAAAATTTTTTAAATTTTTCCTTAAAATTTCCAAAAGGGAACCCCAAAAATAAAAAATTTTTTTAAGGGTTTTTGGGTAAAAATTAAAAAATTTTCCCTTTTTTCCCTTTTCCCAAATTTTTCATCCCCAAAATTAATTCCCGGAAAAAAAAATTTTTTAAAAAGTTTTATCAAAAAAAAATTAGGGGGTTTATTTTTAATAAAATTTTTATTTAATATTTAAAAAAAAAAAAAATTTAAATTTTTCCCCTTTTTTTCTTCTTTTTGGGGGGTTTTTTAAGTTTAAATTTGGAAAAATTTGGGGGAAAAATTTGCCAAAATTTAAATTTTTGTTTGGGGCCCTTAAAGGGGCCCCTTTTTTCCAAATTTCAAACCCCTTAAAAAAAACCCCCCCAAAAATTTTTTCCGCTCCGGCCCCCCCCCAATTTGTTTTTTTTTTAAAATTTTTAACCCCCAAAACCTTTTTAAAAAAATTTTTTAAACTTTAAAAACCCAAAACCCCCTTTGTATATTTTTTTTAAATTTTAAATTAATAAAAAAATTATTAAACTTTTTTGGGGTTTAAGGGGGTTTGGTTTGGGTTTTTTTTTTCCCAAAATTTTATTGAAAAAAAAGGGAAAATTTTTAAAAATTTTTTAAAAGGGCCCCTTTTAAAAATGGGAAAATGTTTTTAAGTTTTTAAAAAAAAATTTTAAAAAACCTTTTTTTTTAAAAAAAATTTTAAATTTGAAGTTTTTTAAAAAGGGGGGAATTTGCAAACCCCAAAAAAAATTAGGGAAAACTATCCCAAATGGTTTTTTTTTTTTTAGGGGGCATTTTTAAAATTTTAACCCGGTTTTTGGGGATTTTAAAGGTTTAAATTTTTTATTTAAAATTTTAAAAAATTAAAATTTTTTTTTTTTAAAAAATTTAAAAAAACCCCCGGGAATTTAAAAAAAACCAAATTCAGAAAATTTTAAAATTTTTTTTTTTTAAATTTTTTTTAAAAAAAACCCGGGTTTTTTTTTTTTCCTTTTGGCCCCCTTTTAAATTAAATTTTTAAAAAATAAAAAAAAAAAATTTTTTCCCCAACCCGAAAAAAATTTTAAAAACCCCCAAAAATTTTTTTTCTTTTAATTTTCCCTCCCCCTTTTTTAAAAAAACGGAAAAATTTTAGGGGGTTTTTTGGGAAAAACTTTTTCCAAAAAAAATTTTTAAAAAAATTTTTTAAAAATTTTTTTTAAAAATTGGGGTTTTTGGGGGTTTTAAATTTTTTTCCCCAAAAAAAAAAAATTTTTTTTTGGCCTTTTTTGGGGAAAATTTTTTAAAAAAATTTTTTTTTTCATTTTTTATCACTTACTACGTTAACTCTAACCTGAATAGTTTTTTGGGGCCCCCCCTTCTTTTTTTCTTTGTTATTTTTTAATAAAAAAGGGGGGACATACTGTGTTGAAAAGGGAATTTTTAAAAAAACCTTTTATTTTGGCGAGAAGCAGTAAAATTTTTTTTACTTTGTACCCATTTTTCCCCCGCCATCGCCACTAGTCGAGTGGAGCGTTCATAATGGTTATGTCAAAGTCAAATTAAAATACTTAATGGAGGTTTGCGGGTTTTTTTTTTTTTTTTGGGGTTTTTTTTTAAAGTTTTTTTTTTCTATGGTTTAACAACTATTTGGATTGCAGACTTTTCTTTTTTCGTTAATTCCCAAATAGATGAATTGGGGGAATTATTTTTTAAAAACATAAAGGAAAAAATTGACTTGTTACAGTTGACTTGGAAATAGCTAATATCTTGAATGTAAAGTTTAGTTTTTTTTTTTTTTTTTTCGACTTATTTCTTAACTCTTCAAAGACCTTACATCTGGGAAAATTTTTAAATAAAAAATGTATTAAACGATTAGTATGTAAGTTGATACACGCGTGACATACGTAAACCGGGTTTTGTTTTTTGGGGGATAAGGGGTTAAGCCCCTTTGGGGACGGTTAGAATGGGGGGGGAAAGAATTGCTATCAACCAGTAGGAAAAAAAGGTATGTGGGGGAAAAAAACCTTAATGCTTGAATAAAAAAAGGGGCCCACCAATCAGGGGGAAGGGAAAAAAAGGTTTACGTTTTTTTTTCTCCCCCCAAACTTGTTCTCACGGCCGATCGGCAATGCTGCCTCTAGGGGATACTTTAAGGTGAAAAAAACTACATTTCATTAAAAAATTTTTCCCCAGTTTTATTTCAAAATTACAGAGCATCTTGAAGGTTGCCTTTTCATCCCCAAATGAAAAAAAAAATCAACCGGCTTAACATTTAAAGTTTTTTAACAAAAATCTTTATTGTAAGGGTTTTTTTGATTGTGGTAGTTGTTTATCTACGTTTTGATTAAACCCGGGGGGGTTAAACGTTCCTTTTAAATAGACCTAGAAGAAAAATTATGGTGCGCTGTTTTTGGGGCTGCTTAAAAAGAGGCGGAAATTTTTATATTATTTTTCTCTGTTTACAACAAAGGGAAAGTTAAATTGACCGCTAAAAAACCCCCTTTTCCCAAAACCTTTTCCTTTAAATTTTTTTTGGGCCCCCTTTAAGTTTTCCCCCTATTACACTTAAAAAAATATAATATAGTATTCATTTAGATTTCCAAGAACCTAAATGCGGTTAAACGTATTTGTTTATCAAACTGACAAATAGGTTGCCAAAAATTAATTGCTTCATTAACATTTGGGATAATGTGTTGTCTCTATCGAGGTCTTTGTGAAGTGGGGCTTTTTTTTTTTAAAATCATGCATCAGTTGACTGATATTTATACATAATTAGTATGAATATATATTTTTCTTTTTTTTTTGCGGATGTTATTTATAGAAATGAAACATTATTTAGACCTTTTTTTTGGGTTTATCGGTTCTGTAGGGGGGGGTTTGTGGCTTTTCTCATGAAATTAAAGGGAAATTTTTTTGTATTATTAAAAAAATTTTTGATTTTATTTTTTAAATTAAAAAAAGGTGAAAGGGATATGAAAAAACCCCCAAGGGGAAAAAAAGGGATATGTGATAAATAGGACCGGAACGAAAAAAAAACCCTTACAATTTCGAGCTTAAAATGATAAATATACCAAATAAAAATGCAATAAATAACTCAAATTCCTTTGGTATTTATGGGTTTTATTTTGGTATTTTTATTCGGTGTGATTTCTTGTAGAATAATACAAAAGACGTGGCAATAGTAAAAAATTTAGAAGAGTTTTTGCAACAACAAAAGAATTAAACTATGATATTTTATAATGAGTTTATATAAATTATATAAAATAAATTAAAATTAAAATAGACTTTTTGTCTATATAAATTTACAAATATTTGATTGCACCTTTATTAGGGTTCATATTTATGCAATTAACCCCACAAACATAGTTTTGTTGGTGGTAATGCAACTCTCCAAGTACAGTACGAAAACTCTCCGGGCAGATTTGTTGTGAACTCGTAAAAACCAGTTCCGTTACATAGGGTAAATCACAGGGTTAATCATATTATATTTGTGCCAAATTAATTTGTTATATTTAAACAGGTGTAAGTCGCTTACAGGCAAATAAATAATGAATACAAGTAAAAAAATGAAGTTGGATTGGCTCCTTCCATATTCTACTTTTGTGTGGTGAGAGGGAGTTTGTTCATACGGGACTTAAATATTTGGAGACTGGAAGAAGAAGGAAAACCTTTTGCGGGTAGCAGTTTCCATAGTCTGGACACTCTAAAAGGATGAATAAAAGTTGCACCAAGTGTTGCTCCGTTGGGAGCTGCCAGAGGAGGTATTATACTGGAACTTCTCTAAGCAAAAGCCGTGAAAATACCTAAAGAAGAGCAACAGATCCCCTACAGCTCGACGGTGGGCAAGAGGACGAAGCTTTTCTGTGAGCGTGGGATTATTTATAAGATGAACATCTCTTCTCTAAATGAGTTGTGGGAGACGCCATTCCACCGACATAAAAACAATATTCTAAAGGTCTAATTTGGGATACATACAGAGTATACAGATTAGAAGATGAGAAATACTTTCTGGCTCGAAAGAGGAATCCAAGCTTTTTTTAAGCTGCTGAGGCTGTGGATGTAATGACTCTTTGTTCTGCAAAACTTTGTCGCTCATATGTAACGGATGAGCATTGATAGACTTTTTTCGCGACAGCGTACCTGCCTGTATTTTGGATGCATTAAACTCTACAAGATTTTTGGCACCCCAATCCAAAACAAGTTTAAGGTGAAGAGACATCCGCATTGACCTACGCTTGGTTTTTAAATCAGGCTTATTGATTGGCTTAAGAAAATAGTGCAGTTGAAGTTTGGTGCAGAATTTGTAATTCTGAATTTATTTGTACAAAACCATATCAAATTGAGCGACATGTTAAAAATCCACAACATTTAGAAAATATGCAAAGTTTTTCGGGGGCATCCAAATCTACAGAACGAGAACATTATATATCAAACGCAGACTTCTGCATGGATTTGTGTAAAGATTTTATTGCAGCTGATATTCTTCTTCATAAAATAAATTATCGGTCTACGAGGACGTTTTTAGAAAAAATACTACCAAAGAAAAGTACCGGACGAATCAACTCTGCATAAAACTATGTTGATAAGTCTATTTAGAAACTATGGACAAAAAAGGGAAAAAAGTTATGGTTTAGTGTCGATGAAACCACTGATATGAAGGGAAGATATGTTGCTAATGTTATGGTTGCACCTTTAAGTTATTACGAACCTGAAAACTCATATTAAATTAACAGTAAATTTCTTTCTAAAATCAATAGTGAGACAATAACAAAATCTGTAGTAGAAAGTACTACTTTACTACTGTCAGTCACTAGTATTCAGAAAAGTGGCGTTTTGTTTCTTTCGGATAGTGCTGCATATATGCTTAATGCAGGACGACAGTTAAAAGAACATTTTCCCAAATTACTTAATTTGACATGTTTAGCTTATGCCCTACATAGAATATGCGAAATGGTACGTAACTTTTATCCACTTACTGATACTTAGTTATCGAGATTAAAAAGTTTTTCTTAAGTCACCTGCGCGTATTACGAAATTTAAAGATATGTGTATTAATGTCGCATTACTGCTACAATCTGCTATTACAAGGTAGGGAATATGGCTATCAGCAGTTAACATATTACCATATAAATTATAATGTGATAAAAAATATTATCGACAGTTTACAAGATGATGCTTTAAGTGTAAAAAAGTAAAGAAGTTATAAATGCACCAAATGTTAAATCTGATTAAAAATTTATTTTTGAAAATTTTGGATATCTTCCGGATGTGATTGAACAGTTATAAAAACAAAATGCCCACCTAGTGCCTTCATCTCATGTATTTTAAAATACTATAGACAAGCTTAAATCTGTTCCCAATGAAATTGGTGACAAATTAAAATTGTATGTACAAAAAATCTTGAAAAGAAATCCAGGATTTTTAGAAAAAAACATATTTTTGAGGCACTACAAAATAAAAGAACTGACTTGTAAAATAATTTTCGATTTACTCCAGTTACAAGCTGTGATGTCGAAAGGAGCTTTTTTAGACTTAGAGATATTTTAAATTATAAAAAACCAACTTTGAAAAGACGTTAGTTATATCATGTAATGCAAATAAATTGTAAAACACTTCTGTTATGTTTTTATTTCACATTTTTTTAGAATTTATTTATAATTAATATATCCTTAATACGCACGCCAATGAATTTACCAGACATAAAAAACGTATAGGGAACAAGCTCGTTCTGAAATCCGGGCCCTAGTCCTAACTCTAACGTAAAAATCTGTCTCAACCTATAATACTGGGCGCCATCTAAGTATGTTGGCTTAAACTTTAAAACTTGAATGTATTCCTGTTAAAAGTATGCCTTTCACCGCGTTTGTGTGGGTTCTAAATTGGCCCAAGAGATGGTAGCATATGTACTACCAATATTTATTTATTACTCTATACTTGCAATTTTTCAAAAGGGAAAAAAACAATTTTGAAATCCAATATTTGATTTTTTTTTGCTTTACTTAGGTTTTTTTATCTTGGGACAGTCCACGAAGGCTGATGCCTAAGTACTAACGTACCGTGGGTGTCTTCAGTGTGGTGAGAGGGAGTTTGTTCACACGGGACTTAAATCTTTGGAGATTGGGAGGAGAAGGAAAAACTTCTGCGGGCAGCAGGTTCCACAGTCTTGACACTCTAGGGATGAAGGAACGAAGAAAGCGGGAAGTTCGGGGCCTCTCTAACTGAACTGTAAAAGGATGCATAAAAGTTGCACTACGTGTTGCTCTGTTGGGAGCTTCCAGAGAAGGAATTATACTGGCCAACTCCTCTGAGCAGAAGCCGTGAAAATACCTATAGAAGAGCGACAGATCCCCTACAGCTCGACGGTGGGCAAGAAGAGGAAGCCTTTCTGTGAGCGTTGGATCATTAATTAGACGAACGGCTCTTCTTTGAATGGAGTCCAGAATGCTAAGTGTTGTAGGGGACGCCATTCCCCAGACATGAGAACAATATTCTAAAGAGGGTCTGATTTGGGATACATACAGAGTGTACAGATTGGAAGAAGAGAAATATTTTCTGGCTCGGAAGAGAAATCCAATCTTTTTTGAAGCTGCCGAAGCTATGGATAAAATGTGTTTGTGCCAGTTGAGGTTATTCTCAAAAGTAACGCCGACAAGATTAAACGACTCTTTGTTCTGCAGAACTTGGCCGCTCATATGTAAGGGATGATCATTTGCAGACTTTTTTCGCGACAGGGAACAAGACTGTGTTTTCGAGGCATTAAACTGAACAAGATTTTTGGCGCCCCAATCCAAGATAAGTTTGAGGTCTTGTGAAAGAGATATCTGCATTGACCTGCGCTTGTTTTCGAAATCAGGATTACACGGTGGCTTAAGAAATTGAATACTAGAGTGGAGGGTACTATCGTCAGCAAAACTATGAATGGGATTGATTGTGGAAGAGAGAAGATCGTTAATGTGTAGAAGAAACAGCGTGGGTGCCAGCACTGAGCCCTGGGGCACCCCAGCATTAATTTGGTAGAAGCTGGAGGAACAACCATTCACACCAACCGATATACGTCGATTAGAAAGGAAACTGGAAAGCCAAGAGCAAAGCTTAGGTGGAAGACCGTAAGAAGGAAGTTTGTTAAGAAGCCCATCATGCCAGACCTGATCGAAAGCTTTGGATATGTCAAGAGCAACGATCTGGGATTCACCAAGAAACTCAAGGGACTTGTTCCAGTTGTGTGAGACAAAGGAAAGAAGATCAGCTGTGAATCTACTGTGACGGAATCCATATTGTCTATCATGTAAGATCTTATGTTTTTCCAGATACTTTAAGATTTTGGAATTAATGAATTTTTCCATTACTTTGCAAACAACTGAAAGAAGAGATATAGGTCTATAGTTGGAAGGGAGACTTTTGGATCCTTTTTGGGGACAGGTTGCACACGTGCAGCTTTCCAACTCTCCGGGAAAATGCCCGTGTCGTAAGAGATTCGAAAGAGGCGAGTTAAGATGGGTGCAAGCTCGGGAGCACATTTTTTTAAGACGATTGCTGGTATGCCATCCAGCCCAGGCGATTTTTTAGTATTAAGAGAAGAAAGAATACGCTTGATCTGTTTAACTTTAAAAATTATATCGGACATTTTATGAGAAACGGGGACAACTGTTGGAAGGGGAAGGTTAGTAGGAGGATCAAGCGTAGAATTGGCAGCAAATTGTTTGGCAAATAGTTCGGCTTTTCCTTTGGAGGTAGAGACAATTCCATCTTCAGAGATTAGGGGTGGAAAAGAATTTGTGCAAAAGTTCTGACTAATATTTTTGGCAAAGGACCAGAAAGCTTTACTGCCATTTGAGCAAGAGAGAACTTTATCTTTTATTCGATTGTTAAAATGGTCTTTTGCTTCTGAAATGGTCTGATTTTACTGATTTCTCGCTTCGATGCTAGCCTGTCGATTTTCGGGACTGGGGTTTTGAAGAAACTTTTTGTGGGCTTGAATTTTTAAAAGTCTGGCTTTATCACAGGCTTTAGAAAACCACGGTTTGTGATTTGAAGTTATGGGGTTCTTTTTAGTGTGGGAATATAGGTCTCAATGCCTAGTTGAATTGTTTCGGTAATTTGTTTACAAATTTCGGAAGGATCGAAAGTAGAAAAGCAGGTAGGATCCCAAGGGTAGCTGGCAAAGAAATCTCTCAGACCATCCCAGTCGGCCGAATTGTAGTGCCAGACGGTTCGTGGCGGCATGCTTTCAGTTGCCTCAAAATGAGTGGAGTAAGATACGGTGACCAAACCATGGTCAGAGCGACCAAGGGAGCAGTTACTGATGCTTGATAGAGTTCGGGGTGGAAGTAAGAAAGAGATCTAGGGTTAGAATTATGGGTGGGAACCCTAGGAAAGTAGGTAGGTTCCATAATTAGATTGGTGAGCGAGTTGCTGATTGCGAAATTTTCTGCTGCTCTGCCTTGTGTATCAGTTTTTGTGGATCCTAGCCAATCCTTATTATGAACATTAAAATCTCCGAGAACGATTACTTCGGCCAATGGAAACTGGGAAATAATATTGTCGATCTTTATTGAAAGGAAATCAAAGAGCTCGTTGTAGGAATTGTCGGACGAGGACCGGTATATACAGCAGATAAATTTGGTAGAAGATCTGAAAGAAAGTTTAAGCCAAAGAATATCAGGCCTACCCGATTCGAGGTTAGAAACCCTAACACAAGCCAGGTCGTTGCGAACGTAAGCACAAACGCCGCCATGGGGTCGAAAAGATGAAATGAGTTCATAACCTGGGAAAAGGAGGTGTTGGTTGCTGTCTTGGGACTTACTTGGGTTTCGGTAAGAATAGATTGAAGAAATAATGGTGAACAGAGTTTACGTTGGAGTTAAGCCCACATATATTTGTGAAGGATATTAGACTTTTCGATGGTGGCCCCCCAAATGTACCCCTCGCCCGGAGAACCGAATGGAGGGGTATTTTACCTCCGGATAACTTTACGTTCGGGTGTGCCATCATCATTATTTCCAAATTTTAGTAGAGTGGAAAAAAAAGAGAAAGAAAAGAAAAAGAAAGAAGAGGAAGAAGGAAAACTAAAAGAGGAAGAAGGAAAACTGACTCACCGCCCAGAACTCGAAACGTCCTGAGACTTCACGAGTCCTTTAAAGGGCAAGTGGGGTGGTACCGCCTCAGGCGAGGAAAGCTCCTCTACCACCTACTACCTAAAGGTTTAAAGTAATTTATTTTATTTGGGTACTACAATATTTTGGAAGCTATTAAAAATGGGAAACCGTATATTAATTTTATTGAAGATTGTGTTCCTTTTTTTCTTTTGTGACTTAATCCCAATTTAGAATAATTACAGGTAGATTGTTTTTGTTTTTAAAATTTTTTGTTTTATTTTAAAAATATTGTGTTTTGTTATATTTCTTAAGTTAAATATATATGTGGAATACGTGTATTAAATATTACTCTTTAAAAATAGAAAAATTGATTTGCCAGATTTAATTTATGTTATAATAATTTAAGTTTGGGTTTAACGAGAGCTAACGCAAAGAAAAAACAAAAGAATGCCACTGTCGATAACACCCCACAAAAATGCCAATATAATGCAACAATATCAAAATTGAAAACATATTTTTTTAAATAGTATTTTTGATGTCTTTAGAATGGCAACGTTGCAAAGTGTTTGTGAACGCCTGGGCTTAATTTGTAAAATTTTCTTTCTCTACTTTTTTATCGTTGTTTTTGATTGGCTCATCATATATATCACAATCATGATAATCATCACATCACAGAAATCACTCAGTGGCGGCTTGTTGTTTGTCCAACACCTTTTATATTTGTAATGTCAATTTTTTTATTTTAAGCAAAAACAGATTATAACTAAGATTGTCAGCAATTAACTTTTCAATCACTTTTCTTATTAACGTTTAAAACGTCATTAATCATAACTTTTTCAATATTCTTGTAGAAACATGTAACCTGTTTTTGGGCATATTATTTCCCAAAAAACTTTTAATCAATTTTGAAGGTAAAAACAATTTTTAGTTTTTAATGCACGCATTGGAATGGTAACTAATATTTTTAAAACCTGAACAATTTTTTTAAAGGCTTAAGCCTTTACTGCCTATAAAAAAAACCGATTGTTTTCAACGGGAAGGCGTGAATAAACCTCAGAAATATGCAGAAGCTCCAAAGCAAAGCTGCTGAATCTTGCTGTTGTTATGGCAAACGCGACTTATGTTGCAGATTCCACGCTTACCGTCCAGGGGTCTTCAAGAGCCTAGCCGAGATCTCGATAGATTTCGGCTATGCTTGCAATTGCGGGTTAAAATGATTCAACGATCTAATACGAGGGCTGCCGGGTAAGAACGTAGAGATTTCGGGCTGTATAATTTTTTAATATTTTACTTTAAAATAAATTAAATATAATAAATATACGTTTAAGTATATACTTATTTATTTAAATTATTTTTAGTAAATATAAAACTTAAATGTTAACATATATATTACGTTTATGATTTTTTTTCTGGGAGGGGTGGCAACTTACTGCCCTCACTCACGAGCCGTCACTGGTACGAACTTATCTTAAAAGTATTTTAGCTTTAGTGCAGAACACTTCTGTATTTTACAGTAATAAAAAAGCTCCAAAAGAGTCACTGACATTCTCTTTTCTTTTACATTTTCAATATATTTAATTATGTTAACTTCACCAATTTGTCGTGCATATACAGGGTGTTACAGAATGTTAGGAGGAAAATTTAGGGGCAGATTGTACATTTAAAAATATGAAAAAAAATTCATATAAACATGGGTCCGGAAATGGATCGTTTTTATGATACAGGGTGATTAAAGTTTTTTGATTTTTATAGTTTATTTTACATTTCCCGAAATCTCGTGGAGATATTGGGATGAGTTTTTGTAAACGTACATGTACAAATATAGGTCATATTTACATGTGTAAAATTGTTTTCCAAGGCACTTACATCAGTGGCGTTCGTGCCGGTAGATCCTTATTTTTAGCGAAAAAAACTGTACGCCACTGGTTTTTGCAAAAATTAGTATTGCTGTCTTAAAGCCATTTTAATTATGTTAAAAAAGTACCTTTTAGAATTTTTCGTTCTGACTTACTGCTTTCGAAATAATAATAATAGTACACTTAGCTGTTTTCCAAATTATTTATAATTTTATTATTTTATTTGTACTAATTGTTCAGAAACAATGTATTTGATTTTAACTTTGGATCAAATACAGGATCCTTCTGACCCATCGAAATATTTAAGGTCTCTGGCGAAAACAGCCTATTATTAATAATTAATTTTTAAAACGGTGAGTAAGGACGACAAAGTCCAAAAGGTACTTTTTAAGCAGAATTAAACTGGATTTAAGAAAGCAATACTAATTTTTGCAAAAAACCAGTGGCGTACAGTTTTCATCGCTAAAAATAAGGACTTACCGGCACGAACGCCACTAATGTAAGTCCCTTAGAAAATAATTTTGAACATGTTAATGTGACCTTTAATGATAAATTTGCGTGCAGCAAAACTTATCTTAATATCTCCACGGGTTTTCGAGAAATGTGAAATAAACTTTAAAAGGCGAAAAACTCTAAACACCCCGTATCATAAAAACAAAGCATTTTCGAACACATCTATAATGGTAAAAGAGTTTCGTTTTGTTTTAAGTTTTTTACCTAACTACAAAGCAAATTGTGCTGGCCTATCATGTTCACCAGAACATTTACCAGCATCTCTCCAGCTGGTTCATACCAAAAAAACAATCTCGTATGTGCTTTAAAAAACGAAGGTACTGCGCATTTTATTTAGCTAATCTCCAAACGTCTGAACAAAACAATTTGTGATAATAAACTATATTAAAATCTTTGCTACACATAGATATCGCGGTTGACATCTCTGCGTCTTTGAAAAAACAACTGCAAAAAGAACCTCTCTTATTTCAGTTGTATTCCGAAAGCCAAACAGTATATCTGACAGGTATTTTTTGCTTATTTTGTATATTTTCTTGTGAATTATTTTTAAAAATTCCTTAAGCAGATGGCACATATTTTAAGCCCTGGCCATTGAAAAGTTTAAGAAATTCAAAATGGGAAGTTGTCTGGTCTAGGAGTAAAGCTCCTGGGTAAGACAACTTTCATTTGTAATTCCACTTATAATTACTGTATGTATTTTCTACGTTCTACGTTTATGGGTGTATGACCATATAAGATCGATCAGATTTAATCTGCATTAAAACTTTCAGTCACAAATTTCGATTCACAGTCATTTAGGCCATTAAATAAAAATTAATCCGGTTTTGATTCGATAAAATTTTGACATAAAACATCTTTTTGGGCCTTCAACTTCCAAATACTTTTCTTTGCAGATTTTTCACTATTTTCGATACTCATTATTTACTTTATTTTGCAAAACAAATTTAAAGAAAGAGCCTAACACAAAAACAACAACCACAAAATACAAAAAAATATAATTCCTAACCTCAAAATCCAAACGAATACGCACATATTTCAGTTTAAAGTTTGAATCCAAATCCTGTTTACCCATGGTGCTTACCGTCGTACAGTCGGCACGAAAAAGTCCAATCCAGCAAAACAAGTGAATTAACTTAAAGAACAACATCGGATAAAAATATAAGTCCAAATTGTTTAAACCGGTCATTTTGAGTAAATAATACCTAATTATCGGATAAAATTTCTATCCGATAAAATCATAGATATAAACGTAGTCCATGATTGATTGTATTCCTTGATTGACTTTCAGAAGCAAACGCATTTCAAATAAGCAAAGTTCACATTTTTCTCTAGTGTCTAACACACCTTATTTAATTTTCCATATTTTTCTTTAAATTGCTTGTTGTTTCCAACAACGTATTCTAGCTTAAACTTTATTGAAGTATGCTTCACCTTTAATGTATGCAACCCACAATTCAGTTCTTAGTTTTTTAGAAATGTATCGCTGCTAGACGTTATTTTTTTTACGATAATGTTTTGCAGCATTTGTTTTTTAATTACTAATTGAACTGATATAGCTTTTAAATGAAATCATTAAAATAATATAAATCTGTTTTTGTCCATCAACAAGCTATAGAGCACTTGTAGTTATCACTTTTAAGGGTATTTCCATTCTGTTGTAATGATTACAGTTACAATTATTCCTTTCCCAGCAGCTACCAATGGTACCAATCATTGTATATATGTTCCATACCGTTGTGGCGGATTTATTAACTGAAAAATGTTTTTTGATTTTTTCTCCGGATGCTACGAACCACTTTGGACCAGGGTCGCCATCTGTTGATTGACTCTTCCGAACTTACAGATTATTTTAAAAAATATTTGAAATTTTTTAAAATACAAAAAAACATTATTGACAAACATATCACCGTTTTATATATAAAAAATCGAAACTATAAAACATGTAAACAGTAATTAAAATTTAAAATATTTAAATTTAGCTTTAAATTTTATAGATATTATAATCTTACAAGTTCGTGCAAGTACTGGTCTTTTTGTGCCTTATAAATACGAAGAAGTTTCTTTTTGGTCTAAAAACAGTAATAAGCAATATTTATTTGCTGGATTGCATTCCCAATGTGTCTAACTTTGTTATAATATGTTACTTGCATCTTTAAGTTTTAAACTCCTCTTATTAATAAGGTTTATTGTTTTACATGTTTTAAAGTTGTTGCGACCTTTCTTTTAAATATTTTTTTACCAATCTCCTTTTCTTCTTTTTACGTAGCTTCAACAATATTTCGTCCCTTTAAATTTAATAATTCTGCACTAATTTGAATAGCAAACGCTGGCTTATTTAAGTGTCTCTATTATAGGGCTAATTTTGGTTTAGAGCACCAGTAATTTTTTCCTCATAAACATAATTAACCACAAACACATTATATTTACAGCCACAGCAACTTCAAAAAGCGTGGATCTCTCTTTTCAGTCTAGGAGTATTTCTTACCTTCTATTGCTCAGTATATATTTTAAATTAAACCATGCTTGCAATATTGATTCCATGTCTGGGGAATAGCGTATCAGCTCTTAGCATTCTCGATTCCATTTGCCTTACCAATAACCCCACTCTTACATGAAAGCTACTTTTTATAGGTACTTTTATGGCTTCTGTTGTAAAAAATAAAAATTATTATTCTCCAGCGGCTCCCAATAGAGTAACACGAAAGTGCCAGTTTTATGAATCCCTAAATAGTCCTTCTAGACAGGTCCCGAACTCTCCTCTATATTCGGTTCTTTTTCCATTTAATATCTTAGGTACCTTAGGCCCTTCTCCTGTAGAGATATTTTCTACTGCTGCGAATTTTCAAATTTTTAAGCCTCGTGTTAATAAACTGCTTCCTTTTTTATTAAAGACACCCATGGTTCATAATTACTATTCTTTAACTCTTTATGAACTGTAGCAGAAAAAAAAACTAAAATTAATGAAGGTCTTAAACCTGTTTTATATTAGTATTTAAACGTAATTTATAATAATGTTTGGACCTATTTTTATCTGTACAATCGATAAAAAATACTTTTTATAGAAATTTAACTTAATTTAATGATTATTTAAAATTGTTATTGTTAATTTTAGTCCTATAAAATTATCCTAAACCCCATCCCAAATTTCCATTTAGCTACAAAATTCCTGTTTAATAAGTATTTGCATCAAAATTGTAATAACTTTATCTTTACAAATTTTTTAATTAAAAAACTATATTTTCGTTCTTTTATGACCAATAGAAGGTACCATAATTCAGACTTATCAATTAAATATTTATGCAAAAGCCTGTTTAATTAATTTTTTACTTTCTTTGTATGATTTCTTACAAAACTTCAAATTATTACGCGTACGCATTACTGTACACAAATAAAAAGGATACTATTTGGTATGACATGTGTGTGAAAGTTTACATTTCAAAAAACAAGCATTAGTCAATTTATTTTAATTGCTTTTCAAATATTGACAGTAACTTACACAGTCTGTGTGACCTACGAAACACCAATTTATACCAAATTTGTCCAAATTGGTCTTTTGATTTATTTTATAATTTTTATTTTACATTTTTAACAACCAACAAACTTTGGTTATTGTAGTACGATAACTTATACAGTTGAATTCCTAAAAAAATAACTGGAGGTTGGTATTTTTTTAATTAATAAAGAAAAATCATTATTCGTAAACAATGAATGATTACAGTTTACGTTAACGTTATCAGCTACTAGCGATACCGTTCCACTGTCTCTCACACCTGGACCTTACCTGTCTCAATAATACGGGTACTACCTACAATCTCGAGTAGCACCGTTTCTTGAAGTCACAGTAAAAGTCGGTTTCATAGGCAAACCCGTAGTACAGGTGCGCCAAGTAAATGTCACCTTCTTTATTTGGAAAGGAACGGTACTGAGCAATAAAGTTAAAAATAACTTAAGTTAAATCTGTCCAATTTTCGCGGCGGGAAACAAATATTTAAAAAAAATGTGAGACGGATTAAAAAACTTATAAGGTTTAAGTGATTTTTAAAAGAATTTTACGTGTTTAGTGGCGAAAATCGGTGAAAATATGGATTTGTAGACAAATAAAAGTGAAACTTTAAATTTTTCCAGTTTAAAAAAAAATAACTGATTTTTCCTTTATGCAAGATTGGTTTGCAATAAAAAATCTACGGAACTCAAAGGATATCCTGCATTATATTACGGATGTGCTTCATATTTTGTGATAGCTTCTTATTAAACCGATTTTATTAATGGTAAGTTCCTTAATTATAATATTTTATAAGGAAACCATTTAAGCCTGATTTGCAACTCATACATTATAATAAAATAAAACTGATGAATATTAATAAAATCATTATGTTTGTGTAGATACAAACGTTTTAAACTTTAAAACATAAATAAATAAAGTTCTTTTAAGTTTTCTTATATCTTATATTATATATTTATCAATCCAAAACTAATCCTAAAACGAAAAACCTTTTTTTTAAGTAATATTGTGAAAAGGTAATATAAGTTAATTTATAACATTTATATAACCAAAACAACAATATGTTTTCTCAACATCTTTGAGTTTTTCGCCGAGAACAAGAAAAACTTAAAGGTAATTTCTTGTTTGCGTGTGATTTTTTGTTGCACTGACATTATTTTTTATTTTTTAAATAGCCAAAACAAATGTAAAGTTTTTTTAGGCATAGAGGCTCCTTAATATAAAGAAAAATAAAAAAAAATTCTGGTAGATACGACTACTCGGTAAGGTTGATAAAATTAAAATTATGAAGCATTTAAGTTAATAAAAAGCTTTGGGTCCGGCTAAGATCTAGCGGTGTGACCATTTCTCACATGGATGGAACTCGGTGTAGCTGTCTTGTCACTGAGCTTTGTATTATTTTTATCTATATACATATCTGAAAAAATTTGGAGTATTTGTTATTTCTTTTTTTAATAAAAAAATATATAATTTTTTGTTCCAGGACATAACTTTTCATAACTATTAAATTTTTATTTGCATTTTTTCTATATAATTATTACTCTGATATAACTTAACTCTTACACTACACATTAACAGCAGTATTTTCTAAGACGGCCGAAAGAATAAATTTATCTGATTTAACGGTTTCGCCAAAAAGCGACTGACAAAAAAAGCGACGATTGGAATAGAAATTTACAATTGACAATATATTTTTTTTAACGAAAAATGCACATAATTTGGGACTTATTTAATTAAAATAATTAAGTCCACTGGCGTCTCTAGGAACACCCTATTGAAAATAATTGTAAAAAAAATGTACGCGATTGACTTTTTTGCATTTTTTTTAGATTAAACAACTAAAAATAAAACTTTTTTGTCTTTTGATATCTTGCTTATTAATTTGCAACTAAAGTTAACTATTATTGGGGTCCAGAGACTTGCAATGAATTGGTTTAAAAAAAAAATTCTTGAAAACGAAGAAGGATCGGAAAATATATCAAGAGACAAAAACTTGTAATGTAAGTATCCTAATCTAAAAAATAAAATATAAAAATTGCAAAAAAATGAGTGACGTCCTTTTTTTACAATTATTTTCGATAAGGTGTCCCCTCAGACGCCACTGGACTAAATAATTTTAATTTAATTAGTCCCCAATTAAGTCCATATTACTAGAATAAGACTAAGAAATTTTAAGAAAATCGGTTACTGAGTGTTTAGGATAATTACAAAAAAATATATATGTTTTTTAAAAGTTTAACACCCTGTATTTTAAAAAATATGCATTTTCAGGCCCTTATTTATGAAAACTTTTTTTAAAATATTTTTAAATAAGGAATCATCTTCTAAAATATGTCAGTTCATTTTTCGAACACCTGGTAGTTGGGCATTTGTTGGGTATTTTTAACAGTACTGGTACATAGGTGGTGATTTTATTAAAATTTTACAAATATGTCAATAGCCAACAATTTAAAAAGAACCAAGAATAAACACAGCGTCGATATTGTTTGGGCGTCACGACGTTTTAAATTTTTTTGCTGGCGCTTTTACTTTCTTTCAGTTTTCTTTTTACGGTATTAATTTAAGAAAACACGCTTTATGTCAATGGCTAACTGGTGTAAATACAAAGTTAAGAAAAATCATGTATCATGGCTGTCTTAAAAAACGTTTAAAATTAATTTATTCTATTTTTTAGCTAAAATTTAAGACAATTTCTTAACTTACAAATTCGTGAGATCGGTAAATAACGTTGGATTTCTAATTTAATATTTTTTGTACTTGCCCTATATATCCTAGTATTTACCGTAAAATATTTAATAAAATCTCAGTAAAATTACTATACGAAAAAAAGGTATAAATTGGATAGTGCATACAAATTTATGAAAAATCGCTAAATTTGTCACTACGACTTATTTAAACCTTGTATATACACTGTTAATAAACTCCATTAAACATCTTTCGGTTCACAAACTTTATTCAGAGGTGTGTCTTTTATACCCATTCTAAAGATGTGCTTTCGTAATTGACAATGTCCAGTAAGAATGCCCGTGATTAGGCGAAGGTTCGCCCTAGGCATTGCCAAGTAATGTTTAGCTCTATCTCTATCAGGATAGTTCAGTAACTCCCTGGGAAAGTTACAGTTTACTGTTTTATCCCATCGTCTTGTAAACTGCTGATGAGAGTGTCTTTTGATGATTGATTAGGTCCTTCTTCGCAGACCCTGTCAGACCTTTAAACGGTTCAGGTCCAAAAGGATTGATCCCGGCAGCCTTCCTGGCCAACGAGTCAACAATGCGGTTACCTTTGGAGTAAGCGTGTCCTTTGGTTCAGCAGAGCGTAACCACATTCCTGCTGGAAGCATCCGCAAGGGCACGGTGACATTCTGGTGCCAGACCCGAGGTGTAGCATGGTCTCCTAAGGGCTAATAGTGTCTGTCTGCAATCCGTATGGATAAGCACGACTTAGTCAGTGATGTTCCTACTGATTTTTTTTGCAGCTATGGTTATGCCTAAGAGCTCAGTTTGGAGCACGCTTGGCAACTTACCCACCGACCATTTGATGTTTAAGTTTAAAGATCTAGAAAAGATTCCACATCCTGTACCTTCTTTTGTTTTCGAACCGTCTGTGTAGAGGTTGATTACACCTGCCACGTTTGTGTTCGATTCTCCTTTGATCTTAAATATCAATATTTTTTACGTCTTAATTTTACCTTATTTTTTGTCACCAAGTGGATGCTATTTGCATAAACAACCAGCTCCTTATGATATTTTAAAATGATATACCAAATTACTGTCTTCATCTATGGCGTTACCACACACAATGTACAGGGTGCTGTTCACCATACAGAGAGAGCTTTCAGTATTTTTGGAATATGGTTTTTTTTAGAACAGATAAAAATACAAAACAGTATCTTAAACATTTTGTAATAGTCAGTATTTTAATAGTTGGTACATTATTTTATGCTTGTAATTTATTAAAGATAAAACTAATAGTGAAGTGCGCTTAATAAAATTGAAAGGAGGTAGGCTTAAGTGCTTTAGAGGGTTTTTTAGCTAGTTTTCAAAGTTTAAAAAATATTCTGGTATAAAAAGCATGATCGACTATAATTTATACTTCTGAAGTGGTGGGAGATAAGCCCATAAACTCTGTGTATGCACCTAAACATTTTTTCTGTTTTTGTGCAACATAAGCCAATTCACTAGTATTGTTAAAAAATACCTAAAAAAATGCTTTACCATTGCCCTTTTCATAGCCTCGTATCTAAGGGTGAATTTTGCAAGCTCCGTAATTATTAAATAATTTCAATTTTTATATATTTCCGGATTACTTGACCTTAAAATTATTGGGTCCACGATGCAGACTTAAAATTTAAGAACAGATAATATGACGAAACACGATTTGACCTCCATACCGAATTCTGATTCTTGTCGCACCTATGGATTATTAAAATACTCACCTGTATTATAGGAAATACAACATATACGCATCTTTCTCTTGTTTATTAAGCTAAAGAGAGACAACAATGCGTTCGGTTGCGGAATAGGTTTACTCATGAAGGCCTACTTTCTTGTTCTTTGGTAAATGAATTCATCTTGCTACGAGAGAGACTGGTTTATCTCGACTCGGATAACTGTTGTTTTAAATGGTAAAAGTAAACATATTAGTGGGTTATTCAAAATTTAAAGTTTGTCACTGTGTTGCAAAAAAACCTGTTACTAAGGTATTGATTAATTAAATGCAGCTTTTTATTGGAGAAAAATAATATGCAACGTCAAAGCCATTTGACTACTTAGCTGTTATTATTCTGAAATAAAAATGAAAATGAAAAAATTCTTAAGTTGGCCAAATTAATAAAAACACCCCATTTTTAAACGTTGCTTATTTTTCTTGCTTTTAAGTTTTTAAGGAAAATGCAAAAATTCTATAAAAATATTTTTAGGTAACGGGGTCTTTTAACTTATAAAAAAATATGTACAAAAATTTTTTTTGTTCCTTTGGACTCTAATTCTCGTTTTTACTCCTAAAAATTTAGGTTTCATTTAAAAGACATTTTTGTTCCATTAACAGGGGGATTTGGCCTTGTATATTTTTAAAGAGCATGTTTCTTCTTCCGTGTGGTGCGTCGCCGCGTCGAGCGGAACATAGGAAACCCTATGTAAATTTTAGGGGGGCAGTTATTGGCTTCCCTGTACATTTTACAAAAAAAATGTAAGATAACTTTTTGAAGAGACCAATCTGACAAGCCGTCGTGCCAAGTTTCAAAACATTTAAATAAGCGAATCTTGAATTATTCAATTAAATGTAATTGCAAAATTACCGAATTTGCATTTCAGGTAAAAACAAAGAGGCACCACTAAAATAAATATTGTCCCTGACATAAGAAAAAGTGTCAACAGTCAGTGACAGTTGGTATTTGAAAAAAAATATAAATTACTAAATCGACGAGAAAGTATCCATAATTAGGTGACATTATGCGGGAAATAGTTTTAGAGCAGTATCTGAAATGTTTTCAGTTTATTTCCCCACCAAGCCCATTCCGTCTATTTCAACTATTACACGTGTTGTCAGTAAGTTCGAGTTCAAAGGTACCGGAATAAATAATTGTAAATGTCTAACTTAGAATATCAAAAATAGAGCCGAAGAAAGAAAGAACAGAGATCTTAATACTCTACTGAGTATGGAGGAAAACAAAATGGTTAGTACGAGGGTTCTTGGGCAAGAGGTAAATAAACATTATACAACGGTACAAAGCTGCAGGAAGGAGATGAAGAGCGAAGAATGGCATTTTGTTTTAAAATTATCGAAAGAGCAAATAATGATAGGTATTTTTAAGAAATATTTGTTTTACCGATGATTGTACATTCACCATTCACCCTCAACAATAAACCAAATGTTCAGAATTGCCGGTGTTGGAGCCAAGAAAATGAACATCGCGTTGTTTATACTCGGACACAATATCCCCAAAAAACAAATGTATTCGTGGGAATTATTGGACATCATATCATTGGAACGTTTTTTAAGGGCTATAACCTGACAGCAGAAACCTATTTGGACTTATTTTAAAATCAAATTGGACCCACCTTGGAAGAAGTTGTTCGGGAAGATCAAATTAACTGGTACCAAATGGTTGGTTGCCCCGCCCATAATTCCCGCATGGTTAGAGAGTATCTGGAAAATGCTTTTAACGGCAATATTATTGGTCCAGGGTACCGGATACTTTGGCCAGTCAGGTCACCTGATCTTTCACCAAATGACTTCTTTCTGTGTCATTTATAAAAGTGTTAAATTTGAGAATCTATACCAGCTACAAAACGCTTTTTCGTTAGAATGTAATAAAATTTCGCAATATCAACTTAGCAATGTTAAAAATGAATTTTATGATCGGTTGGGATATTGTTTAGCTGTTAATGGGGGGTTGTTTGAACATTTGATTGATTAATGTTTTTATGTAATTCTCTATTATTTTTAAAAAAGTAATTTTATTTTATTTCATTTTGTTTTCCACACTTGGTAAAATATAAAGAGCTCAGTTCTCTCTTTTTTCGGATCTATTTTTGATCTTCTGAGTTAAACATTTACAATTATTTATTGCGATTGCTTTGGACTCGAATTTACTGACAATACGTTTAATGGTTGAAATGCACCAGATAGGCTTAATGCAAAAAAAATTGAAAATATATCAGATACTGCTATTGGTTTAATTAAATTCTAGTTTGATAAAATTATTTTTTAATAATCGATAGTAATAATTGTAATTAGTTAAACTAAATTGTTACATTAAATAAAAGGTTTGATAAAAAAATAATGTTAACGAGTTTTTTACTTTGGATGTATTGGTTGTGAGATGTACGTCAGATTTGACAAAGCTTTATAACAAATTGTTTGCTGGTGGCTGATGTCTGTTTTTACCTAAACCGAAAATTTAGTAATTTTGCAATTACATTTAATTGAATAATTCAATATTCACTTATTAATTTTTTTTTACACTTGGCACGAGGGTTTGTCAGCTTGGTCTGTTTAAAAAGTTATCTTACATTATTTCTGTAAAATGTACAGGGGAGCCAATAATTGACCCCCTTAAAATTTACATGGGTTTTCCTATGTTCCGGTCGGCGACGCACCACTCGATATATGTCAGGTCATTGCAATTAAATATTATGTTTAAAGCTATTTACTTCTCGTCCCCGACATACACAATGGCCCCACAAATGCAACCTACATTGTGTATGTCCATTTTCTGTACGTGTTTTCTTAGAGGACAGTGGCTAATCAGAAATTTTGCTACTGGTCTTATAAAAGTATACTTAGAAGAAGAATGTCAGCTAGTTTTTAGAGGGTCGCCTAATGTTGCCTTTGCATATCTTAGACCAGGGGACGCATGCCAACGATCTAGATGTTGTTTTTAAAACCATATACTTTTGTCATTTTTGTCAACAGTTTTGATAATCCAGGGACTGTCTTACAACAATTTTAAAAAGAACTGGCTCTTAGAAGTTCATCTGCTTTTCCATCTATTTTAGCTTTTAAGAGGTAATTATACATACCTCTTAAAATTATTTATAAGTTGGTCGTCAACGTTACAAATTGCATTATAAAATAAAGATAAAATACTTTTTGTGGTTTTTATGATCATAAACTCGAAAAACTGCACATTTAAAAATCTAGAGCAATTTTTTTACGTCTCCAAGTTTAATATTGTAAATGCATAAGATAAGAACAAAACTTTCACAAGTAAATAATTACATCATTACGGAATGCATTTTCTCTTTTATAGTATGTGTTTTTTATTTTGTATGCACCAAAACATGCTTAAATACCAGAAATGTTTTATATTTATTTGTTTCGCATTACAACTAAACAATATTTTTGGTTTTGAAAATTTAAGACTATAATTCATTCGTAGCAAATTAAAATTTAGCAAGTTCCTGGCAAAGATCGCATACTGTACACAACTGTGTATACTTAAATTTATTAAGTGTCTAGAATGTCGACTAATTTAATAATTTTTTTAAATTTCTACATTTTTTGTTTTGCGTTAACAAATTATCTTTAATGTCGATTCATATACCCTTGGCTCAAGCAGAGCTGTCGCAATTACTTTTAAAAAGTAATTCGATTACAATTACCAATTACCCTTCTATATTGTAGTAAATTGCGATTAACAATTACTAGCATGTTTGTTAAAAGTAATTCAATTATCCATTAAAACTAAAAGTAATTTAATATTTTAGCAATTACTCTATTTAATTTACTACATATATTAAACACCATACAATAAACAAATAAAATACTTATACTAATATGCATCATACGCGCACTTTACACTGCTTTCTCGGCAAGCTAAACTTTAAATAATTTCAAAATAAAAATTTCTTTTTATCCTACCCCAAACATCAACAGATTTAAAACAAAAAAGTAAAAAACGATGACGGTAAGCGGAAATCCAAAACACTAAATCGGCGCGCAGGCGGCGTTCGCCGGATTCAAAGCGGACTGCCGCGCCGTGTTTCAAGATGCTTTTTCTGGCTGGTCAAAATTCCGTTCCATAAAGAAAGGTAATCTTATTTTTCGTAGTAATTTAATTATTTATTAGGTAATTGAATTACTTTCTAAGTAATTCGTTTACTTTATAAGAAATCCTATTACTTTCCAAGTTATTGAATTACTTGGGATTAGTGAAAATTAATTACCAATTACGATTACATTATTCTATTAATTAATAATCCAAATACAATTACCTTTTCCGAAAAGTTATTGAAATCAAGTAATCCAATTACTCATAAGTAATTGAATACGACCGTGCTTTGTCCTCTAATTTAGGACACCACCTAAACTTTATATTAAGATCTAAACACAAAATTTTTAATTTCAAAATTTTTTCCTTTGGTCAGACTGTAATATTAAATAAAATAAATAAAGATTGAAGACAACTTATTTCTATTTTAACTTTTCTTGCATAGGAAAAGTTTTATGATTGTATTTTAAGTTTTAATGATTTTTACAGGTTAGATTTTTTTTAGTCAAAAGCGACATAACATGTGGTAAAATAAAAAGTGTGTGAGCATGTAAAATAGATTTTTTTCTTATAGAACATCGTAAAGCCCCTCATGCGTTCGTGCGTTGTAAATTGGATTATGGCTCCCTTATATGGAACCCGATTTATAAAGTTTAATTTAACGTTTTAAAAAGGATTTAGATACGTTTCGTATAATACTTTTGGTTTAAACTTGGTGGTTCCAATCCAACTACTAGTTTTTCAAATAAAGTCTTATTTTCATCATAAGGTATTAAGCGATAATGCAGATTGTTCTAATATCTATCTATTATTTAGCAGAATATACTTATAAAATGTACATTTTGATCAATTTCCAAAAAAAATCAGTTAATCACTAAACTGGAGACCTTAAAATTTTAATCAAAAAAATCTATATTTACAATTTTGTTAACTTTAAATAAAGATTAGTTGATATATAAAAACATGTTTTCGATAATATTATTTTAATAAATAGACAGGTATTTTGGTTAAAGGGAATAATTTAATCAGGAAGATCTATTCCTAATTCGATAAAAATTATCTTACCTTTTTTTCAAAAATTAAGTCATTAAATTGGTTTCTTT
This sequence comes from Listronotus oregonensis, assembly GCA_019359885.1. Taxonomy (NCBI): domain Eukaryota; kingdom Metazoa; phylum Arthropoda; class Insecta; order Coleoptera; family Curculionidae; genus Listronotus; species Listronotus oregonensis. The sequence goes on from JAHBCN010000888.1 coordinate 108,264, forward strand.
TATATGAATAATTATCTAACTGAAGATTAAATTATTGCCAACAAACAAAACATTTTGGTTTAAAATACCAATAGTCGATTAGAGCGGTAACCTTATCGGTTTCGTTTGATACAAGTTTGGTAAAAAATATTTTACCTGTTTCTTACGCTCAATAATAATAAACAAGTATGTCTGTTAAAATTTTAAATAACTACATTTTACATTTGAAACTCACTGTTTATGAGTATTGTCGCAATAATTATATATTTGTAAAATTGCATTTTTTCCTTTTCATTTATATTTAATACGGTATACAGGTTGGACCAGGCTTAAGATGACAAACTTTTACAGTCCTTGAACACAACTTCATATAAAAATATATCAATAAAAGCTTTGCTTTTGAGATATGGGGGCGTTTCATTTCATAAATTAGCACGAAGGCATTTTTGAATGCATCCAAAACTTTAAAAGTTACATTTATAAAACATTTACAACTTAATAAAGTATGACAAGGGTTCAGTGGTAGCGACTACATCACAAATACGGCAATTTTGTTTTGTGCCAATGAAATGCACCGTTTTTGTGATACAATACTAGAGTAGAATTTTTTATTTAGAACGGTAAAAAATAGCATTTGTAATAGAAGCAAATTTGCAGAAATTGATTAAAAGAAGAACTGTTATTTTGACCGTACAAAGCCGTTGTATAAAAAAATACCAACCGGGGAATAATATCGAGTAAAATTTGATAGATTTTAAAGACAAGTACTAAAGAGCCAATAATGAAAAAAATACTTACGCAAACATTCTTTCTCACCTTTAAAAATGGTCTATTAATTTGTAATGTTTATGCATTTAACTAAAGTTTTTTGAGCGCTCTATTTGACAAATAGTCTTTTGCATTTTTTATTACTTTATTTTTAAATATTGAAAAAATACTTTTTTTAAGTATGTAATGGTTGGTGTTTGTTGCTAAAAATTTAAGTGTTTGTCTTTTAATTCTACATTTAGCCTATTTGATGCATTTTTTTTATGTATTGACTTTCGGAAAAAAATACATTTTAAAACATCCACAGTATGTTAGTACTTAGGCCCTAGCTTTCGTTGACTGTCAAAGAAAAAAATATATAGATAAGGAAATGGTAACCTTAAGTTTATTAGTTTTAAAAAGTACCAAAGTACCAAGATATGAGGGTGGTACCAATATTTTTTAACCAATAAAATTCCCAAAACTAACTATAACGTATATCATTTCTTTATCTGCAATCAATAGTTTGTTTTGAATATAAAGATAAGGTGTTATAAGGAACAATTTAAAAATTTAAAGTAAAAAAATCTAATAAAATTGCATCTGTTATTCAATTAACTTTAAGTTTTTAATGGAAAGTACTAATATCAGGTATAATTAGGAAGCATAAAAACTCGTAGTTTTTATGTTTCATTTTAGATATCTGTGTAAAACCAAACACATAATCTATTTAAAGCAATACGTAGCACAATATATATCTATAAAATCGAAAGGTCACTCTTTTATACATTGACCAATCATGATATCTCGAAAACTACTTGACCTAGGAAGATAAAATTTGGCACGAAGGTAGATTATGAGTAAGAAACGTCAGCTAAAAATATTTTTAGGAAACTTTCCCCTTAAATGGGTAGAATGGGGGTTGAAATTTTGTTTTTAACTTTGTTATTTTTGGACATAGAAGTATAAAAATTGGTATGTAGGCTTTTAATCACGATTAAAAACAATCTGTTTTAACATTTATGGAATTACATTCCTTTGGAGGGCCAAAATGAGGATGAAAGTTTGTATAGCGAAAAACGTCATTCCTGAAGTCCTAAATATGGAAGTTAGTAATTAGGCTTCTAATTACCCAAAAAATGGAAAGTAAGAGTATTTCTGAAACCTTATTCCCAAAGGTGTTTAAAGGGTGATTAAAGTTTGTATAAGAAATTCGTCATTTCTGGACAAAACCAATTTTTTACGAAAATATATTACTTAAATGTCGGTAGTTTTGGAACTTGTTTATAAAAACATATAATGTACAAACCCATTAACAAACGCCATTCATCTTAGAAAATAATAACAAATAAAATACAATAAAATAAAACATGCTTAATCACACGACGCGCGCTACGTTGCAGAGTGTAGGACGGAAGAAAAAGTGCTGGAAGCCTAATGTGACGCGACGAAGAGGAAGACAGGCGCAGATAATTAAATATGGCTACCCGAACTGCCAGACACGCAAAGGCAGACGTCGTTGTCGCACCTACGGAATGTAAGAAATTTTTAATGCTTTATGCTGCGTTTCTACTTGATTTGTGTTTAATGTCTTTGATTTCTTACTTCTGTGCCTTTAAGTACTTAGGTATAACATATAAAGTCTATGTTTGCAAAATTTGCAATATCCCGCGAGAACGGAAAAAAAAAGAAAACAGCCATAATCCTGTAGTCCCCGCGGACGAAGCTGCAGGCAAAAAGCTAGTTATATAGCAAAAGAACTCCATTCACCAAAAAACTGACACTATCTATATACAGCAACAGTTAAATTTAACCAAAGACAGGAACAAATTAAACACCTTTTACTCGGTACTTATACTAGAATAACATGTTTCTACGTACTGTTACTTGTTAAGGTAATTATAGTTCATTTAGGTATATAATTAAGTAATAAAAATCCGTTTTACGTATGGTTATAACATTTTATATTGTATTCGGTAAAAGCAGAAGTATATTAAATTTTTCTCTTATTAACTTTGAGAAAATCGTTGAAGAAAAGTTGCAGCGCCAACAGAAATTCATGCACTTGTTGACATTTAAAGGTAAAGGTAATTTGCAATTATTTATTTTGCAAATCGTGCCATGTTATGTGAGTAATATGGTTTGTAGAGCTGAACAACAATAAAAAATAATTAATATCGTTTTGCAATAAAATTTTTATGCAAAACAATTTCATGTTTTTTGGCGAATCCCAGATAGTGGCTGGGCCTGTTGCTTTAGGTCTGACATTTTTTTAATCTTGGATCAGTCCACAAAGGCTTAAAGCGTAACTACCGTGGGTATCTTAAGTGTGGTAAGAGATAGTTTATCGACGCGAGACTCAAATATATGGAGATTGGGAGGAGAAGAGGAAATCTTTGTATTTTCCACTGTCTAGACACTGTATAGAGAAGAAGGAACCAACAAAGTGGAAAGTTTAAGGCTTCTTAAATTAAACTTTAAAAGAATGCATAAAGGTAGCACTACATGTTGCTCCGTTTAAAGCTGAGAGAGGAGGAATTGAACTGACTAATTCCTGGGAGCAAAAATCGTTAAAATACCTATAAAAGATAAATAGATCTCCTACAGCTCAAAGTTCGGTGGGCCAGCAAAAAAAGCTTTCCTGCAAACGTAGAATTGTTATTAATGCGAACGGTTCTTCTTTAAATGAAATTAAGAATACTAAAAATTGTGGAAGAGGTTATTTCAAAGACATGGGAACAATATTCTAAAGAGGGTCTGATATGGGATACATACAGAGTATATGATTAACAGGAGAAATATACTTTCTGGCTCGAAATAGGAATCCGAGCTTTTTTAAAGCTAATGTAGCTATGGATGTAAGGTGTTTATGCCAGTTCAGGTTATTAAAAAAAAACGCCCACAAATCTAGATGACTCTTTGTTCTGCATATAAGTAAAGGATGAGTATTGGCAGACTTTTTTTCGTGTCAGCAAATATATACAAAATTTTTGACGTCTCAATTTAATAATAATTTAAGGTACTGTAAAAAAGATATCTGCATTACCCTGCGCTTGTTTTTCAAATCAGGCATAGCACTGGCTTGAGAAACCGAATGTTAGAGTGGAGGGTACTATGTCAATCAAAACTACAAATGGGATCTCTGGTGGAAGAGAGAAGATAGCTGGTGTGAGGAAGGAATAGAGTTGGTGCCAGTGCTAAGCCTTGGAGCACTCCAGCATTAGCTTGGTAAAAGCTAAAAAAGTAACCATCTACAATTCCTGATATACGTCAACCAGAAAGGAAACTAAAGATTCAAGAACAAAGTTTAGTTGGAAGACCGAAGAAAGAAAGTTTGTTAGAAAGCTCATAATGACATATCAAGTCAAAAGCGTTGTATATGTCAGAAGCTCTGATCTGGGATTCACCAACGAAAATTAAGGGACTTGTTCCATTTATGTGACACACAAAAAAAGATCTGCTGTGTATCTTTTGTGATGAACTCCGTACTGTCTGCCATGTAAAATATTGTGTTTTTTTCTAAATACTTTAAGTTTTGGGAATTGATTAATTTTGGCATAATACAATCCTAAGCAAACTTTCTTTGTTCTGTCTTTCACCTTAACTTTGTTATTAACTCTTTGGTTCCCTTTCCAATCAACCTATATCAGTTATTGTAGATCGTCACACTTACTAACTTTTAATGCTCGGTTACTCTGGGGCTTAGTACTGGCACCAACTCTATTTTTTCTTTACATAAATGATCTCTTTTTCTTGATTATTTCAATTTAAGGTAGCTTTACCAAATATCTTTTAGTCTGATATTTAATTTTTTTAAAGCCTTTTCCTGATTTAACATTTTATATCTATAACCACAGCATTTTCGATGGAGTTTACATTCTTTTTTCAAGCCAAAAATTATTTCTCCTCTTTTTATGTGGATACTCTGTATTTCTTCCAAATCAGACCCTTATGGATTATTGTTTATTACGTTTATATCTGGAAAAGGGATTCTTCCACAACTGATAGAATTTACTCCACTCTTTAAAACGAGAACTAAGGGGCCTGTTACTCTTTTATGGCTATTATCATTAGCCAATATTATCGCATCTATAAACATGTGTTTATTTTTATGAAGATTTGTCATCTCCCTCTTACATTTACAGTTTTTTATAGTTAGGGTTTTCGTGTAGTGATAGAATTATTATTTATGGTAGATGTGGGCTCAAGAAATTTATTAACGTTGTTAAAGGAATACAAAGATTTCTCGTCTTTAATAGGAACAGTAGAAAGGGGGGTTGCTGAATTAAAACGTAGTCGTACAAGTCTTAAAAATGAACCACGTGAAGGACATCCGAAAATGACATCAACACCAAAAATCGTTGTAAAAATACAGGACATAGAATTGGAATATCGTCAATTAACCAGGACAGATTTACTAGAAGCCACATTAAGCAGTATTGAGATGGAAAACACGGATACAAGCAACAGTCAATAAATTTCTTTGATATCTTGCCGCACAATGTTGTCCAGTATCCATCAACTTGTGGCTAGTTGACGGGATACATGTTGACAACACCAATATCAACACTATCAACAGGTTGCCAACATTTTGTTTCCCGGTTTGTACTTACTTTAAGCAATACTTTTTGGTTTCAGAAAACTGTGTGCACAATGGGTGCCGCATTTGCTAACAATAGAACAAAAAACGCATTCGAAGGCGACTTTCTTAAAACATTTGGGTTGTTTTAGAAATGATTTTGTGCGTTGTTTTATAATCATTAATAAGACTTATTGGGTCTACCACCATGATTATGAGTCAAAATACGGGCTAGGAAGTGGTGTGAACCGAGTACTTCGTCTCCTAAACGTAGTAAGGTTTCAGACAACGGCAAAAAAGGTATTTGCATCAATTGGCAAGTAGAATTTTGTTCAATAATTACTTTTAAAGTGGTAAACAGTAAAATAAAATTGTTAAAATAATCTTGTAAAAAAAGATCTTGTTTACAAAAAAAAAACATTTATTAAGACGGTGTCCCCTCCCACACTGCTCAGAAACCCATCGCGAAAATTAGTTAATTATATTACGAATTGTTGCAAAAGTAACCCTATTTGCCAGATTTAGCTCCCTGTGACTGTTCAAATAAAGCGGTTAGCAGTGCTGTTCGATGGTCTTTTAGATTTTACTTCAGAAATAAAATTGAAATGCGGGGAGATTATGTTAAATAGTAAGATGTATTTTAAATCATTAAATCGTGTCTTTCTTATTGAACCACAAGACTTATTAATCAACCTGGTATACCATTAACCACATTGCTTTACTTGGTATATTAAACATAATTTAACGTATTTGAATAAATGCTTAATAAGCTGGCTATGCACATAATTAAAATATTTTGTGTTCACCTACTTTTTTATTGATGACTAAATTTAAATTTTATGTTACTTAATGCATGTTAATATGAATACAGTATATTTAATATCACCATAGCCAAACTAATTGGTTAATATATTCATTATTACTACTAATTTGTTTAATTTAATTTTTAAATGTAATATTATTCTAAGAATAAAATTTTAGGCGCAATATTTGTCTTGTCGTTTATTTAGATTAAATAAGATTAATAACTTTTTCTTACTCAGCCTTCCTACGTTCAAAATCCTTTTTGGTTCTAAGAAAAGATTTACCGACTAAATTATGTTTCTAATTTGTCAAATCTGACAGATGTAAGTGCTATATCTAATTAAAAACTTTGTATTTTAAACATTACAACACCTTTTATAGTCATATCAAATGGTATAACATTAGTGTTGAGAGCGGAAATAATACCTTTAAAATACCTTCGTCTTGATAAATTAAGTTTTACATACCGTATGATGTAGATATGGAAAACTAGGAAGTACATTATTTTACAAAATGTTTAAGTAATAATGTTGTAAAATTATAAATAAATAGTAAAATTTGTAAATAAATTACCGTTTTGTGAAACATTGCGTATAAATGCAAAAATTGGAAACTTAGTACAGTTTTATTGTGAATAAATTTAAAATATGTAATACTATAATTTGAAACGATTATAAAATATGGCATTTGTTTTTGGGAAAATGTTACATAAAGATATCTTGGACCTTAAACTTTCTTTTTGTGGGGTTGTGTAATCTTTTCAACTAGTTAAATATAAAAACGGTCTTCTCCCTCCCCCACACTGCTCAGAAAACCATTGCGAAAATCAGTAAATCATTTAAATGACAAATTGTTGAAAAATTAACCCCAATCGTCAGAATTAGCTCTATCTGACTTCTGGCTGTTCCCAAAAATTTCATGCTGTTTGATAGTTTTTCGGAAATTTACTTCAGAAAAGAAATCGATAAAGTAGACGAAAACCAAAAACATAAAGTTCGGGCGGTCTCGTATTTCTCGCAGGGTACTTACAAAAAATCTTAAATTTTCAGCATTATTGCTGACTTCTGAAAAAACGCGAACCAACTTTGCTATTCTGGCTCCAGAAAGGATTCAGAGACCCCGAAAACATGAACTTCAGTTGGTCTCGTCTTTCGCGCAGGGTACTAATCACGAAAAATCTCAAATTTTCAGCATTATTGCTGTCATCTGAAAAAACGCAAACCAATTTCGCTATTCTGGCCCCAGATAAGGATTCAGCGACCCCGAAAACATGAAGTTCAGGTAGTCTCGTCTTTCACGCAGGGTACTCACGAAAAATCTTAAAATTTCAGCATTATTGCTGACTTCTAAAGAAACGTAAACCAACTTTGCTATTCTGGCACCAAATAAGGATTCGGAGACCCCGACAACATGAAGTTTAGGTGGTCTTGTTTTTCACGCAGGGTACTTTTTTTGTGAGCCTGTTAAAGGTCCACGAAAATCACGAAAAATCTCAAATTTTTAGCATTATTGCTGATTTCTGAAAAAACGCAAACCAACTTCGCTACTTTGGCGCCAGATTTAGATTTAGCGACTTCGAAAACATGAAGTTCGGGTGATCTTATCTTTTGCGCACAATACTTTTTTTTGTGGGCCTGTGTAATTGCAGGTTGTCTGCTCTTGAAGTGACCCAAACCACAGCACGAGGACAATCCAGGGAATGGGTCCGAAACAAACACGAGAAATAATGGGAAAATCTCAGTAGAACTAGACATGGAAAAAGCTTCATAAGGAGCCCATCCCAAAGAACGAAGAAATAACTACTCAGACAATGAAACAGTAGGGTATGCTGACCTAAGAGGACACCCACTATCATACAGGGGGCATCCAAATTGCAGGCTGCCCTGCCTCTTGGGCTTTTTGCGTCCTGAAATGTATTTTTTTATATTTGGAAGGGTTTGTTTTCATATTTTCATAAAAAATAAAAACAAACGATTGCAATTTGTAAATGGAAAAATTATTTGGTTATTTTGATGCAAGAGTGTAATCAATTAAAATATTTCCCGAATTTAATAAGAACTGGAATTAAGTAAATTTAAATATTTTATTAAACAGAAAATAGAATGGAAGACGTCTCGTCAATACTATAAACTTGCGATGCAATTTCGGTTTCTGCAATTTTGCAAATATTGCACTTGTTTTATAGGAAATACGAGGGAAATATTTTAAGAAAGAAATACTCATATAGTATTTTCCAAAATATAACGTTATTGGTTGTTTAAAAAAAAGTATTTTTTTTAAATTCCAAAATTTGAACACGAGGGATCGATTCGAAAGGACTAAAAATCCCCGTTTTAAGTTTATAACTCTCTCTATATAAAATCAATAATTTTTATTCACATTTTCATATACATGCCGCCCTTTAGGTATTAAGTGAATGTTCTTAAGAGTGCATTTATGCTACACCTTAGGGGTCGGGCGAAAGGACGTGGAGACTAACAAACTTCCACTACCACAATTTTAGTATAGCCGCATTAAAAATACTCTATTTTATTTAGGTTCTTCCAAATTCGGTGTATCGATGCGATGTTGTTTCCGATTGCAAGCCTACAGGAAATAACGTTTTTCGGTAACTATTTTTCACTTGAATGACATAAATTATACACCTTTTTAAAGGTTAGGAAATAATCTATGCCTCTGCTGTAACGGATTTTTGAAATATAAGTCATGTTAAGAAAAAATATTATCTAAACCGATTTTAGGGTGACTTTCACTCAAGGAAATATTAATATCTGAATCCAAATTTAAAAAACTATTACAGCAGAAGCCTAGATTTAAGTGTTGGCTTTCATATAGTTTTTGAAAATTATCGATAAATTATGCCGTTTTTGAGAAAAACATTATGCCCCGAACCCCAAATTGGATCCAATTTTCGCGGCGCGAATGGACTCTTAAATACTGATTAACGTGCTCAAAAAGTAGTTCATTTAAGAAGACTGCATCTTCAACGCAATATTGACCTTTTATGTTTTTAATAACTTTTAATTTGTCCGTCATTTTATAATAAATTTCATGGTGCAACATACCGGTTAAAGCGTAATTTTAGGTGAAACTTGTGAAAGTATTATATGCAGGGTTGCACCAAAAAAACTAAAATTGGTAGTTCTTGCGGTTTACCTGAAAATTGTATTGATTTGCTGTAAAAATTCAAATGTGCAATTCATTCATTTACAAAACTATAACAAATTTCAAATTAATATATTTAATTCTAACCGAATACTTAATTGGATAATGATCTCGTGGTTACCCATACCAATTAGTTTTTCAGTTTGGACGTGTAATACATCTGAATTATATTAACATCGGACCAGTTCATTAACTAATCTATATCTAGGTACCGGGTGGTGCGTCGCCGAGCGGAACATAGAAAATCCCATGTAAATTTTAAGGGGGTCAATTATTGGCTCTCCTGTATATTTTACAGGAAAAATGTAAAATAACTTTTTAAAGGGACCAATCTGAGAAGCCCTCGTGCCAAGTTACAAAAAATTTTAATAAGCGAATCTTGAATTATTCAATTAAATGTAATTGCAATATTACCAGATTTTTGGTTCAGGTAAAACCAAATATACACCAGTAATATGAATAATGTTTTCAGTTTATTTCCCCAACAAGCCCACTCCGTTCATTCCAAATATTAAACGTATTGTCAGTAAACTCGAGTGTTCAACTGAGAATATCGAAAATGGGGCGAAGAAAGAGAGAACAGAGATCCTAATATTCTACTAAGTGTGGAGGAAAACAAAATGGTTCTTGGGCAAGAGGTAAATAAACATCATACAACAGTATTGAGCACTTTAAAAAAAACACAAATATTATTCGTATAAATTTGAAAAACATCAAGAGCTGCAGGAAGGAGACGAAAAGCGAAGAATGGCATCTTCTTTTGAAATGATGGAAAGAGCAAATACCGGTAGGAATTTTTTAAGAAATATTTGTTTTACCGATAAATCTACAATAACCCTCAACAATGAACCAAATGTTCAGAATTGCCGGTATTGGAGCCAAGAAAATGAACATCGCTTTGTTCATACTCGGACACAATATCCCCCAAAAACAAATGTATTCGTGGGAATTATCGGACACCATATCACTGGACCCTTTTTTATGGATATGGTCCAGCCTGACAGCAGAAACCTATTTAAACTTATTGCTTTGGAAGAGGTTGTTCGGGAAGATCAAATGATCTGGTACCAAATGGATGGTTGCTTCGTCCATAATGCCCGTATGGTTAGAGAGTACCTGGAAAATGCTTTTAACGGCAATATTATTGGTTTACGGTACCGGATACTTTGGCCAGCCAGGTCACCTGATCTTTCACCGAATGACTTCTTTCTGTGGGGTCACTTAAAAAGTGTCATTTATAAAAGTGTAAAATTTGAGAATCTAAGCCAGCTACAAAACGCTACTTCGTTAGAATGTAATAAAATCTTGCAGTATCAACTTAGCAACGTTAAAAATGAATTTTATGATCGGTTAAGATATTGTTTAGTTGTTAATGGGGGGTTGTTTGAACATTTGATTAATTAATGTTTTTATGTAATTCTCTATTATTTTTTTTAATTATTTTATTTTATTTTTTCACAACAAGTAAAATATTAAGAGTTTAGTTTTCTCTTTTTTCGAATCTTCGATCTTCTGAGTTAAACATTTACAATTATTTATTGCGATGGCTTTGGACTCGAATTTAGTGACAATACGTTTAATGGTTGAAATGGACCAGATAGGCTTGATGGGAAAATAAATTGAAAATATTTCAGATACTGATATTGGTTTAATTAAATTCTAGTATGATAAAATTATTTTTTTAATGATCGATAGTAATAACTGTTATTAGTTAAACTTAATTTTTACATTAAATAAAAGGTTTGGTAAAAAATATTGTTACGTGTCTTTTACTTTGAATGTAATGGTTGTAAGCTTGATGAAACGAAAAAAAAACAACATTCCTTGTATTTGGCTCTACATCAGATTTGACAAAGCCTTATAACAAATTGTTTGCTGGTGGTTGGTTTTACCTGAACCGAAAATTTGGTAATTTTGCAATTACATTTAATTAAATAATTTAAGATTGAAATATTAAAATTTTTTAAAACTTTGCAAGAGGATTTGTCAGATTGGTCTCTTTAAAAAGTTATCCTACATTTTTTTGTAAAATGTACAGGGGAGCCAATAATTAACCCCCTTTAAATTTACATGGGATTTCCTATGTTCGGCGACGCACCACCCGGTATACTAATCTATACTAATATTATATATCATCTATACTGATATTATAAAAAGAAAAAATTTTATTGTTTGTTTATTTGAATTAAATAGTCCAAAACTACTGAACCAATTGACCATTAGAATCCTACATTATCTCTGATGATAGGCTAGGAAAGAATTTTAGAAAATTCACCCCCTAAAAGGGGAGAATGGGGGCTAAAAGTTTGTAAATTCATCATTTCTGGACTAAGAAGTATGAAAATTGGTATTTAGGCTTTTGATTATGATTAAAAGTAATCTTTTAAATATTTTTTAAATTACATCTGTTGTGGAGGTTAAAATGGGGATGAAAGTTATATGTACAGAAGAATTGTCATTTTTAAAGTTGCATATGGGAGCTGGTAATTAGACTTCTGATTACTTACAAAAATGGAAGACTTAAGCTAAGAAAGGATTTTAGAAAACTTCCCTTCCCCTAAAAGGAAAGAATGGGGGTGGGGGTAAAAGTTTGTGTGGAACATTGTCATTTCTGAATTTAGAAGTATAAAAATTGTTATGTTGGTTATTAATTACAATTAAAAATTATCTGTTTACCATTTCTGAAATTACATTCCTTGGGAGTTAAAAATGGGGATGAAAGTTTGTATCAAAAAATCGTTACATTTTCAAGTTGTTAATATGGGAGTTGGTAATTAGGCTTCTGAACTTTATCAGTATAAAAATTGGTATGTAGGCTATTGATTACGATTAAAAATGATCGGTCATAAAATTTTTTGAATTACATCCCTTTGTGGTAAGGGTTAAAATGGAGTTCAAAGTTTGTATAGAAAAATCGTTATTTTTAAAGTTGTAAATATGGATGTTTTTGATTAGGCTTTTAATTACGCAGAAAAATGGGCAATGGTAGTATTTTTGAAACCCTATCCCCTAAGGGGTTGAAAGTTATAGAAGAATAAGTACGTACTCATTTACAAATGCCATTTATATAATAGAAAATGATAACAAATAAAATACGATAAAATAATAAGGTACAATCGCAAGACGCGCTCTACGCCGCAAAGTGTGTCACTAAAGACGAAGCAAGGGGAGCGTAATGTGATGTAACTTAACGAAGTGTAAAGGAGGACAGATACCTGTGGGCAGACGTCGTTGACGCACGTATCAAATGTATGAAATTTTTCCGCGAAAACGGGGAAAAAAGGCAGAAACGCGAAATGCTAGTTTACTGATAAATTTGTTGGTGCCAAATCAGAGATTTATCTAGAAATGGGTTTTTGACTTTATATTTAAAATTATTATGTTTGAGATGTTGTCAAATTTTGAGAGTATATGACAATTATTTTATTATATTTTTTTAGTTATAAATACTTTGATAGTGGCGGTAATAAATTACAAATAGAGAATAGGTATTGATACGGCCCACATATATTTGCACTTTTTTATTGACCATAAAACACAGATGTCAAAAATGTATGATTGAAAAGGATCATAAAGCGTAGGAAATCACCTTCGTATTACCTATATAGAAATGATTTATTGCAAAAATAAATTATTATTTCATTAATCACTGCTTTAGATTTAAAAATAAAGTATTGTAAATATTTTATTTTACCAGCGGTACAAAAAAATTCAAATTCAACGACCGAATTTACTAAAACTGGTTAATATTAAGACTTAAAATTAAAACTTTTTGCTAAAAGGGTGGCAAATTACCCATAATATTATTTTAATTTTAAAATCAGATGTCTCCTCACAAAAATCAGGATAGCTAACTTTGACAGATAACAGCTGGCATTTTGGGAGTATCATGAGTCTAAAGTACAAACCAAAATTAAATGATGTAGACTTTTTGAGGAACGTTATATTAAGGGTTTCAGGGAACCATGGGCGTAGCGAGGTACGGGCAGGGAAGGGCGGTTGACCCCCCTTACAAGAGCGGTCATTCACTGGTCAACTGTAATTTTGACGAGCTTCATAACTTGCGACGCTTCTTATAAGACCTAAGAAACTAACAGGCTTGAATACTGACTTGTGAAATCCAACTATACGTGATGTGATCTTTAATATATATATTTTTTTACATCATTTCTTACTCTAAAAAATGTTAATTATAACGACAAGGGTAGCGTAGTCTTTTTTTGTTATAGAAAAATAAATCATAAAACGTTTTGTAAAAACCCTAAAGAACTTTAAAAAAGTAGTTAAGAACCCTAACTAAAGTAGATATAGGAGCGGAGCGGGTGAGCGGGATGCGGGGTGAGAGGGGAGGCAACTGATCCGCAAATGTTGTGCGCCTTCATCGGTCGCCGCTCGCATTCATTCAATATATTTGTGATTTTTATACACGTCTGGCAAACCAATTTCTTAGGTGCAGAGATTTTAAGGACGATAAAAGGAGATGTCAATTTAGTAGGCAAAGGCTTGAGCACAATAAAGATAGACAGAAAACGTGGAGTTGCCGATTCCCTTTCTACCGACCCAAGAAAAAGGGGGAATTACATCGGGCGGACCGCGACAACACACACACACTAGTCAGTGGTGCCAGATCTCAAGATTTTTCGTAAGATTACACGAATTTGGTTTCGATTTTACTTCATAAAATAAAATATTGAATTTAAAGTAAATCAAACCAACAATATACTATTCATTTATAAATAAAATAATTTACTCCGTTCCTGTAGTGAATGATAACAATGACATATCGAAAGAAACTACCGGGGAATCCGTTTTTATGCGGTCATGTTAATCACTGTTGCATTTTATCAAACAGTAATTAAAAGGTTGACAATTTTTTATTAGACTTAAGTCTTAAAATAAAATAATAACTGCTATTCTAAAAAAACCTATAAACATTTTTAAAAATTAACTAAATTAATAATGATCCTAATATTAAAAAATAACTTTTTTTATTTTAATAAATGCTCGAAAACATTGCCCTGCTAAGCTTCGCAATATCTAAGCTGATTAAAAAACTTCGTCGACAATACCTCCGGTATAATGGAGTTAGTAATGTCGAATATTTTTGCCCGTAACTCAACTAAATTTACAGGCCGCTATGTGGATACATATAAATTAGTTGAGTTAATTGGCCCCACAAAAATAGTCAAGAGGAGTCAAATCCGGTGACCTTGGCGGCCATGGTATGGTACCTATGCCACAAATAAGCTATTCAGGAAAAGTCCTAGTGAGAAATTCCCGAACTGGCCTTGCGTTATGAGCAGGACAGCCATCCTGCTGAAACCAAATTTGCTCGAAATTAACATATACGTTTTGCACAGCTGGTATAATTTTCTTTTGCAGCATTTGCAAATACAATTATTTATGTTGTCTTGCTCGATAAAATAATAAATACCTATTATTAAAATAATAAGGTATCTTTAACCATTAAGAATATTTATATTTTTTACAAATTTCTTTTTTTTGGCTAAGCGCAAAACTGTTTTTAAATGAAAAGCTTTAAAAAATGAATGATTTTTAAAACATTTCTAAAATTGCTAATAAATGTATTACGAAATGACAACACTGTCGACAATATCCTAACTAATCGTAGGCCCCGTCGACCGTCGTTGTATTGGAAGTGGGATAGGGAAAATTGTTATCGTTTTCTTTTTAATCTGTGGTCATACCATATGCATCCCACTCCGTTACATTAAAATTGGCTCCCAAGCCCTTGCCTTGCCAATCCTGTATATTTTTTTAAATTACTACCTCCACTGCTTATGTGAAACTCACACTCACACTCACGTTAAAACAACGGTCAAAACAAACAATATAATCTAGGATTTTCTTTGTCTGCCCCCCTTATATACAATCCTGGCTACGCCCTTGCAGGGAACAAATGGCAAATTTCCCAGCAAAAAAAAACACGTAAAAAGTATAGTACAAGTTCATGTTAATTTTTTTCTTATAGGTCTTCTCTTCGGAGATATTGGCTCCTAAAGAGTTGCAAACTAATCAAGTTTCTCAGACATAATTATTAAACCACCAGGTATATTCCATTTTTTTAATAGGATGTAATATCAAGTAAGACGCTTCAAACTACTATAAAAGGTGTATTGTGAAATACTCACAGCCATGGCCGCCGGCGGGGTGGTCAGGGGCTGTCCGTCGCGCCCCCTGGGTTTTTAAAAATTACTTAAAATGAAGCAATTCCCGTCTAAATCCTTAAATTTTACAATATCGCCTAAAAATTTAAATGAGTATGATTACTATTTAAAAATTAAAGTTGTGGTATTTGTGTTTTTAATTCAATTAATTCTAGACTAGTAATTGACTTATATATTTGACCCCTCTACATTTTTTTCTGGCAGCGGCCCTGCTCACAGCTGCAGGAACGGACTACCTGTGACACTCATGACCCTCCCTTTATGCCCCGTATTAATAAGAACTTTAAACAATGATTTTAACAAACCTTTAACTGTATAATACCAACGTTTTTGAGAAAACGTACTTTATTTACACTGTTAATCTCCTAAGTTGGATCAATATAAAAAAAGAACTTTGTCCTGTCATTAACATAATAGTTTCGATGAAAAGTTAAACTTTAAGCTAAAAACTTCGTAAGAGGGTTTATAATGGACTCCGCGAAGCCTCATACACTCGCGAGCACGACGAATTAAGAAAATTCCTCTTTTTCATATTTAGCGACATGAATGAAGAGTATCTAAATTTTAGTCAATAGCTAAAGATTCCCAGAAAGAGTTGTCCAAAGTTTTTATTAATACAGGGCGTAAAAAATACATCCCCGCAGCTGTTAGTAATTCACACCACTTCCTTTGATAGTAATTAGACGAGTCTTACCTGGTATTACATCTTATTAAAAAAAATAAATATACATGGTGGTTTATTAATTACATCTAATATCTAAAAAACTTAATTTCATTAGAGCTCTACGGGAGCCAATATCTTGAAAAAAGTTTAGATGGAATTGTAGTATTCGTTTTTAGTGTTTTTTTTATATCCGAAGGATTTCCTACATTTTTCCTGACAATCTGTATACAAATTATATCCTTAAACACATTTTGCAGAAGAAAGTTTGTTCTTCTCCTTTAAATCTCTAGATATTTAATTCCCTTGTTAATAAACTACTTCTTATCTCCCTTAACACACCCATGCTACCTCAGTACTAAGACTTAACCCTTTGTGGACTGTCTCATAATAAAAACAAAATATATTTAATAAGGAAATTTATTAAAATATTAAAAATTAAGTCAGTAATGCTTATTTTTGTTACAAATAAATTATTAGGTACTATTAAAAAATACATAAAAAAACATTTTAAAATGAAATTAAAATTTTATTTATTACGCTAATTAACCAACGTGAATATAAACTATCCGCCAAAAGATATCTATATCTTGCTTGTTTTCCGGGTAACAAAAAAAATGAAACTACTAGTACAGTCAATTCAAATGCATGATGTGCAGATATTGGGAAGATATGATATTGGATACACAGAAAAACAGGTTTAGTTTTAGCTGTTAATATACTTCTCTAATAATTCAGAATAAAAATTGGTTTCATTACTATTAAAAGAAAGACTAAATATATTAATTTACGTCATTATATCCAAGGTAAAAAAAAAACTGATCCTAATATTACTTTTTTTAGAAAAAAATAAATCATTATATTCATAACCAATGTATTATTACGCCAAGTAATTTACGTTTTATTATAATTGTACATTGCTGTCCCATTTAAGTTATTAAGTTGTGTGTAAATTAAAAAATTGGCGATGGTTAAATAGAGTATAAATAACTTATATATTAAAAGGTTAGTTCTTCTAGGTAATTAAATTTTCATGTAGTAATCACATTATTGTTTGCCTAATAAAGCAGTATAAATAGATTAAAATTGTTTAAAAAGTGCAAATCATAAGGGATGAGTACTCTTTAGTGTTTATGATCATTCAGACAACAGGTTTTAATTTAAAGAATGTGCACAACCTGGTTAATATTATTTTTTATACGTAATTAAAATTGAACACCAAGCTGATATTAAAACCAATCTACTATGCTACTTATGCCAGCCCTGGGTATATAAAAAGAATCTTTTTGTTTTATTTTAAAGGTGTTTATTTTGCCATCAATACATGATGCTAAGAAAACGGACCAAATAACGAAACTAAGTAATTTAACTTCTTAGTGCTAGTTAATTTTCTGTGAAACACAAAAAAAAATATTTATATCCAGGCGCCAGCTGGGGTGATTTAACCAAAACTAACCAACACTTTTTAACATATTTATTTCACCCTACTAGATAATAAATAGGTTCATGTCAACATTACACAACAAAGTTTAAACAAATAAATAATATTAAAATGAAATTTTAAAAAAATTAAGATTATCACGCGGGGGTTGTCAAATCAGGTGCGGTTCTGTTAAACAATGACGGGGCTGATATTCAAACTGAGGACGGGTTAGAATGACCCTTCGAAGCAACTTTACAAGGAGCCCAACGAGAAACTCCGGGAAATTTATTGGGCCAGCCACCGCCTGTGTTATACTCTATTACTTTGATATTATTAATTTTGTTGTTAATTTTTACATAAAACCACTTTGGCGCACTCAAACCGCAGGATAGAAAAGAGGAGGGAAACAATCCCTTCTTCAAAAAGAATATAAACCCATACTTCTAAGAAACTCGTGTTTTTAAACATCTTTAAACAAAAATTAAATTAATTAAACATGTTGGGCTGAATCGGCCGCCTAACACAATTACAAGTCTCATGTTTGTGTCATTTTTTCACGAAGGGAGGTACGGCACTGTTTCCCTTTTCTTTTCCATCCTCATTGTTTTAAAAGTCCATTCGCTCCGCGAAAATTGGATCCAATTTGGGGTTCGGGGCATAATGTTTTTCTCAAAAACGGTATAAGTTATCGATAAGTTTCAAAAACTTTATAAAAGCCAACACTTAAATTTAGGCTTCTGCTGTAATAGTTTTTTAAATTTGGATTTAGTTTTTGATATTTCCTTGAGTGAAAGTCACCCTAAAATTGGTTATGTTTAGATACTATTTTCTCTTAACTCGACTCATATTTTAAAAATCCGCTAAAGCAGAGGCATAGATTATTTCCTTACCTTTAAAATGGTGTATAATTTATGTCATTTAAGTGAAAAATAGTTACCGAAAAACGTTATCTCCTGTAGGCTTGCAATAGGAAACAACATCGTATCGATACACCGAATTTGGAAGAACCTAAATAAAATATAATATTTTTAATGCGGCTATACGAAAATTGTGGTGTGGGAGTTTGTTAGTCTCCGCCCAACGTCTCCACGTCCTTCCGCCCGACCCCTAAGGTGTAGCGTAAATGCACTCTTAAAGACTTTAAATAATTATTTTACGAGCTTAGCCTCGTATTACAATAGTTGTAATGATAACCTACCATCGCTAGTTCGTATCGTCCTGAGCGATTGGCTTTCTTATATACTAGGGCCTATTATATTCGTGTTCTGGAAATATAAAATTTTAATTTATATATTAACATATAAAGGATAAATATCACAACATTTTTATATTCGTTTTGCAATTGAATGGACAAAGGTAATATTTTTTCCTACGAGCGTGTGGAAAAGTCCACGTTTCCGC
The DNA here is from genome assembly GCA_019359885.1 of Listronotus oregonensis. NCBI lineage: Eukaryota > Metazoa > Arthropoda > Insecta > Coleoptera > Curculionidae > Listronotus > Listronotus oregonensis. The sequence continues at coordinate 127,211 of JAHBCN010000888.1, forward strand.
ACGCATTTGAGTGCGCAAAGTTGCACAAAAGTGAACTTTTCTGCACGCCGTGCGGAAAAGTAAAACTACTCTAAAATCTTACAGGTAAGCAAGATTTATATGTATTTTAGTAATTGTAGGCTATTTCATGCAATATACGAAGCCATTGCAAGTTTTAGTTTATTCTCTTTTTTGTTTGTTACTTCGTAATTTTCAATATTTCAACTAAAACACAAAAAAACATTTTTTTAATTACCCTGTATAATAATAATAAATGAATATGACAAGTCAAGCAACAATATGTAATCTTGATGATTTTAACACATGTCAGATTTTTTCTTCGTTTCCATATGAACAAGCAATTGCACAAATGAATTTCAATACAAACAAGCATTTTTAATGAAAAGGCGTCATAGTATCTTTTTTTAATTAAATAAAAATCCGACAAAAATAATTATTTAAAATGAGTAATTCCGATGAGGAGCTACCAGATTCTATCCTGGATGCAGCAAATACCGTTAAGTTTGAATTGATTACCAGCAAAATCTCGTGAAAAATATGAGAATCAATATAGTCATTTCGAAAACTGGTGCTCCAGCAAGGGGACAAAAAGTATTAAAGAAGAAGTGTTCTTGGCCTATTTTGCGGATTTGCAAAAAACATATAAACCTAATACTTTATGGAGTAAGTACTCTATGTTAAAATGTGTCCTCAAAGTAAAAAGGAACTTTGATTTAAGTTCATATTTCAAGCTAACATCACTACTTAAACACCAAAACGTGGGATACCGGCCAAAAAAATCAAAAACTTTCAGCAAAGAAGAAGTTTCAAGATTCATGAAAGAAGCACCTGATAATATTTACCTTCTAATAAAAGTTGCTACAATTTTTGGATTAGCCGGTGCTTGTAGGAGAGATGAACTTACAAAAATAATGATTGATGACATACAGGATAATGAAAATTTGATAGTGGTGAAAATTCCTGTAAAGTAAAAATAACACTTCCAGAATCTTTGTAGTGCCCGATGAAACAAACAACGGACTTTATCTGCAATTGTACCGTAAATATGCAAATTTGCGAAAACCACATACCCCACACAGACGTTTTTTTGTCCAGTATAAACAAGGAGCATGCAGTACGCAATGTGTGGGAATAAATTCAATAGGTAAAATGCCTTCAGAAATTGCTGCATACCTAAAATTAAAAAATCCAGAAGAGTACACTGGACATAGTTTTCGTCGATCCTCTGCGACTATGTTAGCGGATTCTGGAGAAGGAATTACCAATGTCAAGCGACTTGGGGGCTGGAAATCAACGGCTGTAGCTGAGAGCTACATTGATGAATCCACAAATCAGAAAAGGGATATGTCGAATAAAATATTGACCATGAACAACTCCCCTCCTGAGCTAAGTCAACCTTCATCAAGCCGTACAATAAGCGCTTCCATAAGCCACCCGCTAAATGAAATTACAGGTTCTGCAATTAATTTACAATATGCTAATAACTGTTCTTTTGTTGTAAATATTATCAACAAATAATTCCCATTTATAAATATGTTGTAGTAGTTCTTTCAGATTAAACATAATTTAAAAAATAATCATTGCTTTAATATTGGTAATATCTGACGCTCGTAGGAAAAATTTTGTTCCTAACGCTTGCGCAAAGTGACTTTTCCGCACTTGACCGCTTGCCCGAACTCCGCTTCGCGTCGATCGGGCAACGGCAGTCGCATGCGGAAAAGTATCAATTTACGCACTTGTTAGGAAAATAACTATATTGTTTTAAGTTTTATAGTACGTATGTTGTTACATATGGGTTTTAAAGGTCGCTAATCACGAGTTTGGGATCAGATTTAAATTCAGAGTGGCGGATCCAATAGGGCGGAATAAAAATAATGATTTCTTTAAGGTTATAAAAAAAGTTATGTGGCACCTCAATTCTAAAGGTAGACTTTTATTTTTCAGGGTCTCTTACTTTTTGGAATAAATGTACAGTTAGAAAATGGAAAACAATTTTTTCCCTTTGTGCTAGCGTTTTCGCGTATTTTTGGTATTTTAGACCTGTTTTTTGAGGTTACCAAAAAAATGTGACCTGATGGCCAAATTCTAACCACAGATTTGTGTTAAGGCAAAAAGGCCTATTTTTTGCAGAGTGGTATAATAAAATTGGCTTCTGGAGCTCCCTATTTTTGAAGACCGAAAAAATATTTTATATCAAAATTGTAGCTTTTTTTCGTATTATCTTTTGAAATTATCAGTAAAATGATATCGCAATAAAAAAATGAAAAAATATGAGCAACTTCCAACTTTTTTAAATAGAACACCCTGTATATTATGCACTACAATAAAATGATCACTATTATATATATATATATTATAAAATTATATATATATATAATATATATATATATATATATATATATATATATATATATATAAAATATATATATATATATATATATATATATATATATAATATATATATATATATATATATATATATATATATATATATATTATATATATATAAAAAACATGATATTTGAATGCACATTGAAGAAAAGCTTTAAAATGAAGAAAAGGACTGCAGCACAAAATAAAAACAAAGTTTTGGATATCCTCGTTTTTTCAGGATAATTATTATGCTTTTTCTATTGGACTAGCACTAACTACTTTTACATCCGAACTTAATAAAAGAGATTATAAAATTTATTTAACCTTAAAATTTTACAAATTTTATCCTTATAAATTTATGTCCGTTCAGAATCTTCCTGAACAAAACCTGCAGAACCGACCGACCTAAGTTTGCATTGGAATTAATCACAAAAATAAACATTATTGGTCCAGAGAAAACCCTTACCAAATTCAGCAACATAACAATTTTATTGTTTTTATATATGAAACTTTTTTGTAATTTATTAATAATTTAACCTAAAATATCTCAAAAATGGTTTATTCAAATATCATCAATGTATATATATTTAAAATGAGAAAAAAATATCTTTTATTGTAGAGCATAATATACAGGGTGTTCCATTTAAAAAAGTTGAAGTTGCCAATATTTTACCATTTTTTTATTGCGATATTTTTTTACTGACAATTTCAAAAGATAATATGGAAAATATCCCACAATTTTTATATAAAACATTTTTTTTCTGTCTTCAAAAAAAAGGCCTCAGAAGCCAAGTAAATATAATCAAAGACCCTGTACTTTTTTCAGAAAAAGATGTTGCCTATTCCGAAAAAAAACTAATGAAATATTAGGAAGAATTTAAATATCCCATCTATATATCAATCTAAAAGCAATATTAGTAACTTCCTGCTGGGTGTGTGTTATGAAATTTAAAAAAAAGAAATTTTTGTTTTCTTACAATAGCAAAAACCGCAAAAACTTTTCTTTAAACAGAAAAACTAAAAAGGATTGCCTGAAGCATTATATAGCAAAAAAATGTTCGTTTAATATAACTTTCGTTTCTTTCAACCACGGAAGTAAACACGAACCACAACAATGTGCAATGTGCATACATTGGCAAATTTAAACGGCATCGGCATTAAAATAATCCATTGATATTGCTACGGTAAATAACAATAAAATAAATAAACCACAAACTAGTTAAATGGAAATAAAGCTTTAATGAAAATAAACAATGCGGCTTTGTGTGTCACTACTTTTTTGTGTAATGGTAATAAATCTTATTAAAACATAATTAATACCTGTAGAAAGTAATACATACTTGCCTTAGATGCCCAATAATATAGCGTCAGGATATTTAAAAACATTTTATTATTTTTTAATTAAAATAAGATTATGTTTTTTTTCACATCACAATTTTTTTTTAACTTTCTCCCACTTTCCTATTGGTTGTTTCGGGCACTGAAGTATATAAACATTTTTTTAAAGATTCAGCATTTTTATTGTATTTTTTAAATAGATTTTTAACTTCCAAAAGAACCATGTGACGAGGTTGATCTAGATATTTTTCCGACAATTATCTTTAATACTGGAAAATTAAATGGTATCAGAATCACTGTAGGTAGTACCTGTATATGGGCTATTCCTGGTTAAATGCGTCTCTCTGGGTTAATTCATATTTTTTTTACTGAAAAGTCTGTAGTTCCACATTAGATAATAGTTCTTGACAATATCTATGTGGCTAAGTATTACAAATTTTCAATGGCTTCCTAAAAGCCGAAATTAAAATATTCTTAACTAAGCCATGTTCCTACGTTTTGACTCAAGACCGCCTGACGGATTTATTTGATCTCTTAAATTTTTATATCTTTCGCCAATCATAAAGTAATGTCACGTGGCATACGCTGTTTTTTTTTATTTATTGCAACATTTGAAATGTTAAAATTTTTAAGCCTGGCTTTAAAAACATCAAATTTTTACACTTCTATTTTAAAAAATCTTGCAACAAACAAGCAAAAAAATATTTATGTTCAGCAGTGTTTCCATATCTCTTTTGTACCATTATAAAAAGACGGTATGGTTTAGCAAATATGACCCACTTTAAAGGCGCGTTTACACCAAAGTTGACAAAAAATTGTTTGTAGAAAACTAAAAGTTGTCAACTAAAAGTTGCACTTCTTAAATTAGAGCAACAAGTGGAAGATTTTTTGTAGAAAACTTAAAGTTGCTCTTCTCACATTTAGAGAAACAGATGAAAAACTTGTTTCCAAAGAATTAGCGCAAAAGGTTTAGGTAGTAGTTCTTCAGTTCTCCACTAGGTAGTTTTCTACAAGTTGCTTGTGCAAAGCGTGCAGCAGCAAATCTTCCACTTTTAGTTGTCAACTTTCTTTGATTTTTACCGACACTCCGCGGGAAACTAAAATTAAGTGGAAAATTTGTCTCTCCACAAGTTGAAGACAGAAAAAGTTGCTGCATTTTGTAGAAAAAGCGACAAATTGCCGCAACTTGTGGAAAACTTAGTTAAAGACTTTGGTGTAAAAGCGGCGACACTTCGGGGGAAACCAAAATTTAGTGGAAGATTTGTCTCTTCACAAGTGGAAGACAGAACTAGTTGCTGTATTTTGTAGAAAAAGCAACAAATTGCCGCAACTTGTGAAAAACTTAGTGGAAGACATTGGTGTAAACGCGGCTTAAGAGAAAGAATAACTTTTAAAAATAAATTCAGATATTGTTTTAATTTAGTACAAGATGTTAAAAATAATGTATTGTTCAAAACAACCAATTTTTCTAGAAATTCTTTCAGCATCTTTTACACAAGCTTTAATCTTTTTAGAAATATAATTTATAACCATTTTATTTTTATTAATTTGGTGGTAAGGAATTCTTCAGATTTTATTACCAATAAGTAATTAAAATAATTACATTTTCTCTAAAAAATTGAAAGGCAAAATACCAGAAAAAAGTCGCATTATATTCCTTAGAAGTTGACACAATCTCTAATTCCTCTAGCTTTCATCAAATTACTGCTAGAGTTTCCTATGGCTCGGTACTAGTACCAACTCTACTCCGGCATTACATTAACAATTTTCTTTCTTTCTCGATTAACCTAATTAATAGTTTTGCTGACGATAGTATCTTTAATTCTAGCGTTTACTTTTTCAAGCCAGTCTCTAAGCTCAATTTGTAAAGCAAGCGCAGAGTAATGCAGATATCTCTCACTTGAACAATATTCAGTTTTGGGTTTGGGTATAATCTTAATCAGTTTAATACGTTAAAACACATACATGCTCATTGTCATGAAAAAAGTCTACCAATACTAAGCATTCACTTATGAGCGTCCTTGTTCTGCAGAACGAAGAATCCTTCTATCTTGTGGACGCTACCTTCGAAAATGTTCTCATTTGGCGCAAGCATAAAATATCTGTCGCAGGCGTATTAAATAATCCGGCTTTTTGCAAAAAGACTAGGTGTTTTGCCAAATGCCGGCGTTTTGAACAATTCAATACATTTCTGCAACGAGCCTGGCTTTTTTCAGGCGTTTTGTAAAATGACTAACCAAAGCTAGGCGGATTAAACAGCAGGTAATTAAACTCCTTTTGAGAATGACAAAACATTAAATTTAGTCATTTTGAATAATTTGTCTTTCTCAACATTTAAGTTAAAATAAACAATTTATCAGCGGTATTATTTTGGGTTTGGTACATATGTTAAGTAAAAAATAATATTAAACTATACACTACAATATAAGAAACTTATTTGTTTATACAAGTGCTACTACCGTGGCATCTCGAGTTGCATATCATTCCAGATTTTTTGCAACAACACCTTTTTGTATTGCACTGATTTTTTGATGGCTGATTTCATCCATTCTTTTTTACTTTAAAAAGGTAATAAAACAGAAACAAGTGTCTTGGTTAATCTTGTACAATCACAAATAATGCATACATTTTAGGTTAGAAAAACCAAGTAAACATAGGTTTAACGATTTGTTAAATCTGACTAGTCATTTGTAACACAAATTACATAGTTGTTCAATCCACCTAGCTCTAGTTAGTCATTTTGCAAAACGCCTGAAAATAGCCAGGCTCGTTCAGAAATGTATTGAATTGTTCAAAACGCCGGAATTTTGCAAAACACCTAGTCTTTTTGCAAAAAGCCGGATTATTCAATATGCCTTCGACAAATCCATAGCCACAGGAGCATCAAAAAAATCTTTTAAGCCAGAAAGTTTTTTCTCTTTTAGTCTGTACAGCGTGTCCAAGATAAAAAGAGCCTGTATGAGCGTTTTAGAAATGGTAAGGGATACAAAGGGGGTTAAATGAAAAAAAATTGCGGTTTTATGTGCCCAATAATATGCTGTTTAGAACGTTTTAAAATTCCAAGTACTTTCGGAAATATCCAGGAAAAACCTAAATTTTTGAGAGTAGATGTAACTTTCCCAAGCTTTCAGAGCCAGAACTGTAAGATTTTAGATCCGTCGTTCCGTAAATGGGCCACCATTATCAATTTTATTTTTTGTTATAGGTGCCATATTGAATTATGTACGTAGGCAGATATTACTTCGTATTCTGATTCCAACAACTTATAACATTATACTTTAAACGCTCATAAGCTTATTTATTTCCCAAAATTTAATATCGGCTTGGTTGGCCTTGATTTTTCTCAATAGCTTTTGTTTTTTTTTGTCAAAAATTAAATATTAGAACTAGTTAAAAGAGATTAGCGTGTTTTGTAAAGAGACTATTTTTTCGATAAAAAAAAAGAATGTTAAAACTGCACTAGAAATTCGACAAAAATTGTAGGGTAACAGCCCAAATGTACTTAGAATATATATATATATATATATATATATATATATATATATATATATATATATATATATATATATATATATATATATATATATATATATATATATATATATATATTATATATATATATTATATATAGATTTTGCAGGAAACTGATTTACTGAGAATGAAACCCTTTTCTGTTTTTCAAGACTTTCGAGAGTTTATTATTTTCCTTTTCAGACTAATGTAGAAAAAGTTTTTTATACCAGAAAACTACCCTAAAAACTTTAAAAGATTTGAATCTCACACAAAATGGGTTGCTATGTAAAAAATATCAACATTATGCGTATAAGATGTTATTCTCCATATGTTTATTGCCATAAACTGTAGCCTTAAGGAAAAATTCACTTAAAACTTAAAGAAAAAAATGGGAACACGCGGAAAGCTGCGGTTGTTTACGAGTGACAGAATCTTTAAACTATTGAATGATCACGACATTGTAACTAGAAAACTTCAATTTAGTTCGAATGTGGTGATCCATTCAGATAGTTTAAACATTCTGTCACTTCTGTCAGAACTTTAACCGCTTTCCCGTGTTCCCATTTTGTTTTCTTTTAAGTTTTAGTGAATTTTTCCTTTAAAGATGTATTTGTAATATGGAGATAAATCTTGATTATCCGCATGGATTTGCTTGTTTTCACATAGCAACCCATTTTGAGTTCATCTTTTTAAGTTTTTAGGTTAGTTTTTCTAATTGTAAAAACTTTTTTTGTTAGTCCTGGAGGAAGGAGAAAATAATAAACTCTCGAAAGCTTAAAAAACAGAAAAGGTTTCATTCTAAATCCAGCCAAATCCTTTTTCAATAATTCAAAAAGACTGCATCCCTTAATTATTTCTTATATATATATATATATATATATATATATATATATATATATATATATATATATATATATATATATATATATATATATATATATATATATATATATATATATATATATATATATATATATATATATATATATATATATATATATTTATATATATATATATATATATAAAATATATATATATATATATATATATATATATATATATTATATATATATATATATATATATATATATATATATATATATATATATATATATATATATATATATATATATCTGAAAGGCAAACAACCGCATACCTAGAAATATACTTTTACTTTTTAAGAACTAATTTTAATCTCGATAATATACCCCTTGCAAAAAATAATAGTTATTTAACGGATTTTGGTATGAATATGACGAAGCTCCTGCACACAATACTACAACAATTTCTGAATATTTGAATAATAGATTTACGCATAGCTAAATAGGTAATTTTTATATAAATATATCTTTAAATTATCTAATTAAGAATTTTACCTTTTAGTTGTGGTAGACTAATCCCTTTGAAAAGGGATTTTATTCATGGCTAGTAAAAACGCATTTTTTTTAAAGTTAAAAGCTTACTAAAAATACAAAATAATGAACTTCTTATCGATATAAGGTCTGTTTGTTATTCAGTAAAAGGTTACATTATTTTATTTAAGTATAATTTCAAAATGTTGCTTTTATATTAATATTGTAAAAAAAAACTATTTAGTTAAAAATTTAGATATTAAAACAGTTACAGTAACCCACTTTACACAATAGGTATCTTATTCATAATACCAAGAAGACGTTAATAATATATTTTGTAACGGATTTTTAAAACACATTTAAATCGAGAATATTAGAGATAAAAACCCATTATTCGACGTATCCTTGCTATTTTTAAAACTATTTTAATCCAATTTATATTCCTTGTTTTTATAATAATGTATAATAATAACTTATATCAATGTTACAGTAAATCAAATTTATTGTCAAAAAACCGGCATATTATAATATTAGAATTTAAAGTCACTCATCGCTGATTTTGCGGTTCAATAAACTATAAAAGAAATGTAGTTGTGTAGCAATTTTCCTTAAAATTACTTTTTTTCGGTTTGTTTAGCGTGAATAGTTACGTTATGGAAGTACGTGCATTTTTCGCTTCCTATTGTTTAGGTTCAGTTTAAAAGAAATTTCTTAAAATATTGGGTAAATGGCCTCAATGGCTTTAACCAACCTAAGAGTATCTTACATGAATGCAACATTTGTAAGATAAAGCTAATAGTACGAGATCCCAAGTAGTCCAGTAAATGAAGGGACAAAGCTGTAAATAAATCTGTACAGTTTTCCCTTGTGACGCAATTCCCGAAAATACCGCTAATATCTGCCAAAATAAACGAATTGGAGAATTTTTGTTTTAACAAAAAATGAAGATCGCCTTGTAGTCTATAAAAATGGTCCCTATAATTTTTTTCGAAAAATCAATAGTTTTCGAAGTAACGGACCCAAAAGTCCCTTCATTTCAGCTGCCGCTCTACCGCTAGAATGCCGCTATTTTCATGGATTTACTTATAAGCGGGCGGACGAATTGTTCCATTACTCGGGCAATAATGTACATTTCTCAATCATTTAAGGTTCATCGGAATGGGAAAACCCGTACTATCATTGCACATGAGTTTGGGTCCATTCTGATTTTTCCAGAATATAAAAAAGGGGTCAAAATTTTCACAATATTTTGGGAGTATCTTAGTAATTTATTGATATTTTTTGAAAAAAAAAATGGTTTGTTATTAACATTTATTTTTAATAATGAGACCAAAAAAATTACTTATTTAAAAAAGTAAAGTCTTATCCTAGAATTTTTAGTTTTTTTATTAGTGCCAATAAAAAAATTAGAAACAATTCAAGAAAATTAAAATTTTTTTAACAGAAAGGGACTTGTGAGAACAAAAATAAAAAAAAGAGTTTGTTCCCCAAAATCAAAATATTTTTCTAAAATTGTTTACTTTTAATGATGGTTAGTTAGAAATCAATTCTAAAACCTAATAAATAAATAAAGGATACTAAATTAATCTTTTATAAAAAAAAATTGATTAAAATACTTATAATTTTATTAAAAAGAATAAAATTTTGTTTTCCCTTTTATTTATTAAGAAAATAAAATAAGTTATTTAAACAAAAATTAAAAAAATTACAAAAAAAAAACATTATTTTTCCCTTTTTTTGTACAGAATTTTGCTTTTTTTGCCCCCCGTTTTTTTTAGCCTACCACCAAATCTGTCCAGTGTAAAATATTATGGATTTTTCGACGGCCGTTTTTGCAAAAAATTTTTTGGGTTTTGGAAAAAACCCCAAAACCATTTTTGTAGTTTTGGGGGAAACCTTCATTTTTTTTTTAAAAAAAAAAAATTTTTTTTTTAATTCCCATATTTTGGAGATATTCAAAAAAAACTCTTTTTGGGGGATTTGGGGGGGAATTTTCAGCGGGTTCCAAAGTCGAAATCGTGATAAACTTTTTCTCGCTCGAAAGCATCCGCGAAGACCCAAAATTTCGCCACAAAAAAAAAACTGTACAAATTTATTTACAGCTTTGGGTACTTTTCAGCTCTTCAGTCACTGGACCCATTTGCAATACATTTGTTTGCATATTATATTTTATACAAAAATAATTTTCATCCGTTTAGCAGATTAGTGAAGATCGCCCAAAACCAGATCTTAAAAAAAAAAATTTTTTTTATTTTTTTAAAACAATTTTCCTTTTAAAAAGATGTCCCCCAAAAATTAGAATTAAGTTTTTTTATATCGGGAAGAATATATAAAAAAAAAAACGTAATTTTAATTTTTTTTAAATTTATACAGTTTTTTTTTAAAAAGAAAGTCCTCATCGTGTGGTATTTATTTTTAAAATTTTAAAAAATTTTTTTTGAGTTTTAATAGTGACGAGAAAGAAAGAATATATATATATATATATATATATATATATATATATATATATATATATATATATATATATTATTATATATATATATATATATATATATATATATATATATATATTATATATATATATATATAAAAAATATATATATTTATATATATATATATATATATATATATATATATATATATATATATATATATATATATATATATATATATATATATATATATATATATATATATATATATATATATATATATATATATATATATATATATATATATATATATATAAAACATAATATCCATTTTGTTAATAAACAGTTTTTTTTTTTTAATTTTACAAAAGCTATTTAAGCTTTTAAATTCCCCTTTTAATAATAAAGTAAATTTTGTTTATGCATTTTGTCAATTATTTTTTTTAAAAAAAAAATGGAAAAACCCAAAAAAAATTATTTTTTTGTCACAAATTTTTTTTCCCGGGGACGACTGACGCCATTAATCCCCGAAGGGGTTTTCATTTTTTGATTATAACTTACTATTGGGGGGTATGTTTTAACTCCACTCCATCTATATTTGAGAAGTAGAAATACAGTAACAAACCCAAAAAAAATTTCTTAATAATAAAAAATTTTAAAAAACCCTTTTTGTACTGATATACAGGATGTTCATGAAATATGGGAAAACCGGGGAAAATAAAAAGAAAACCTAAAAAAAATTATGAAAATTTTCCCCAAACCTTTTTCCTACGACCCCTTTTTACGGAGAAAAAGGGAGATACATAACGGACGAACCTGGGGAAACGTTTTTTTAATAACTTTAAAATACTAGGCGTAATTCAATATTTGTTTAATATGATGGTTAGTAGATAAGTCTTCTAAAAAAAAAACCCAATAAATCATACATATATATATATATATATATATATATATATATATATATATATATATATATATATATATATATATATATATATATATATATATATATATATATATATATATATATATCCAATGACATATATCCTTGAACCCTGTTTTTTTTTGGAGCCGTTGGCACATTTTGTCATGTTTGTATGAAATACCTTTTTTTATATTGAATATAAAAATTAAACATTTTAATATTTAAAAAAAAGGCGCAAAAGTGCAAGAGTCTTGCAGATCGGTCTTGGTCTTGCGTAGTCTTGCACTCCTGGCCCCTTTGGCTTGGTCTTGGTCTTTATACCCCCGGCTTGGTCTTGGTCTTGCAAGGGAAAAAAGGCCCCTTTGGCCAGCAAGACCAAGACCAAGACCGCAAGACCAAGACCGGTCTCGCTCATCACTAGTTTTACATAGGTTTGTGCTTTAAATTCAAAAAAAAAAAAAAAGCAGGCTTGCTCGTTAGGGGGGTTGTTAGGGGGAAAAATTTAAAATATTTTTTTTAAATGTGCCAAAAAAGGTTTTTTTTGGGGGAAATTAAAAAAAATTTATAAAGAAATTTGTTCCTAATGCATGTACGAAGTCTGAGCCAACCCCCCACGATAAAACTGATTTTTTTCACCATTCTTGGCAAATAAAAAAAAACTAATACTCCTATTTTTCAAACCCATATTACCCCATTTGTTAGTAAAATACTTACCCCTCTTTAGTATTTTTAAAATTATTTTTACTTTATTACTTGGTTATTTAGAAACAAAATAATTAAACAGAAAAATTTTAAAAAAAAAGGATGCAAAGTTAAAATAACTTTTTTTTTTACAAATAAACATCATTATTATATACTTTTTTAAAGCTAAAAAAAGTTTGAAAATCCCAAAAAATGTCCCAATAAAAATAAAAGAATTACTATTAGATCCCAGTAACTGTAAAAACCTATAATGCATTGCGAGTATTTTTTCGTTTTCATTGCAATTATTTCTACCTACCTGTGACTCTTGTATTTTTATTAACGATATTCTGGGGTTTTTTCATATTTTAACTGTTCATAGAAAACGAATAAGATATTTTAATGTTGCAACAATAATATTAAAATTTTTTAGTCCTTATTTCCATATTTACACAAAACGAAGTATCGACAAAACTCTTATAAAAATACCAACAAGACTTACTAACAAATATGTTTATATGAAGTTTTTTTTTGTTTACGTTTTTTTCTATTTGCCAAAAATAAAAGTAAAAGTAAAAGTAAAAAAAAAACGAGCTTAATCGTAAGTAGCTCAGACTTTGTACATCGACGTAAATAACCATAAAAACAACTTTTAATTTTTTTTATTTTTGTCATTTTGGCAAGCGAGTATGCATAACTTTTTGTTGAATTTGAAACGCACACTAAAGCCGAACCTAAATATTATTTAAAAATATTTTAAAAAATCTAACTAAAAGGGAAATTTTGCAATACGCTTTATAGTAAAGTAAATATATTGGCTACCTTCTATAGATTTTAAACAGCCTAAACTAATTTTACCCAAAATGTAAATATTTTTTTTTTTAATTTTAGATTATTATTTTTTTAATTTATCATTCCTCGATATTCTTATTTTGCATTTTTTTAATTTCCCCCAAAAAAAACTTAGGTATAGTAATATTGATAACTCCAACTTTTAAAGTTGTGGTTTGGTTTGTTTACGCATGATAATTTAGAAAAAAAAGCAGTTTTAAAAAGCGTTTTAATGATTTTTTAGAGAAAAAACTAAATAAAATCCGGAAGTAGGTAGCTCTACTCTATTTTACTTCTTCTCTGAAGTCAAGGGCCAAAAAAGCGGCACCCCAAAAAGTAATAAGGTTGGTTTTGGGAACTGTTCTGCCCCTAAACCCTAGTAACCACAACAAATTTAAATTTTCCCGGGTCCAGGACACAGGGGAAACGGCAATAAAAATGCAGACCCCTGGCCAGGCGAGGCTCCGCAGCAATGTTTGTGGGTCCTGAACCTGTTTTTGGAATACCAAAAGCCCGGTTCGTGGCTACATGACTCGGTGGATTAAAACAAAAATCAGTCATACTGGAACCACATTCCAAGGCAAAATAAAGTAAATCAATGCTGGACTCACCATCGAAAGCATTGACGGAACTACTAAAACTAAATAGGAACCCAGAAAAGGATAGTGACGGATTAATAACCGGACACTGCACCCTAAGAAAACATATGCACATATGGGCATCTATAGAGAAGAACCCATTTGCAGACTACGTGACGAAGAGGAAGAGACAGCCTTCACATCATATATGAGTGCCCTGCACTTACATACTGAAGAACAAATCAAAACCTCAGGTAAATAACCACCAGGAGGCTGGGGACCAGAAAAGAACAGAAAAAAGGGGTACTACACCGTCTAAGGTGTCAAACCTTTTTTTTAAAGAAAAAAACCCCAGAGATACAAAAGCCCTGTGGCTGCAGTGTCGAGGGACAAAACCCCAACTTATGTATTTACTTTATCAATCAATCAATCAATCAGCTCTACTTAATAAAGTAGACAATAATTTCGATGCTAAAATGGTTCATTATACAAAATCATTTATGTGGGATTTTCTTTAAACATAAATAAACTTTACTATCGCACAGTTAGGTTGTGTGATAATTTTATTGTAAAATCCCACGATATGTCAGCCATTGCAGTAAATTTACATAAATATAAGTTCCGAATTTAAGATTTGCTAGGTACAGGGCCCCAAATTGGGGGACTATCATTGGGATCTCCGAAACTTGAAGAGGGTGAGGTCAGTTAAAGGGGAAAAAGTTGCGCAATTTTACAATCAAAATGTCACCTTAAAAAAATTAAAAATTTGAATACTCATTTGAATAGATACAATAAAAAAAATGTTACCCTTTTTTTGTTTTTTGGCGATGAAGCCAAAATTTTGAATGGATTAGCAAAAAGTTGGTTTAGAATGTTTAAAAAACAGATTTGACAGGTTGCCTACCAAAATCATTGAATAACACTGACAATGACGTTTTGTTAAACATTCTAAACCGGTTAACTTGTAAAACAAGTCCATTGCAAATTTAACAACGCGATCATCACTGGCCGTTTTTGTCATACAATACAGTGTTTTTAAAATTTTAAAAACCGACGTTTTGTCATTGCTGCAACTATCTACTTTGTTTTTTTAAAGGGCCAGGGTTTTTTAAATTATGGATTTGGGCTTTAAGATCACAAATGCCATGATGTATTACACTTATTAGGAAAAAAACCCTTGTAATGTCTTTCTAATAGAATTCTACCAAAACTTTATCTCCTCTCTCTAACACATGATTTCTTATAAAATTTCAAATTTTTATTTTCGTTATTTAAAAAAAATTTGACAAAAAAATCTCATTCGAAAAAAAAAAAAACTAATTTAATTTTTTTTCGGTTTGAAAGTGGGAAATTTCAAAATGTATTAGTTTATTTTTTTTTGTCGAGTTGACGTTTATTATTTTAACGTTAAATTGAATCGAATTGAATTTCTTTAGTTTTTGAATTAGACGTTTGTCAAATATCTTTTAAATGACAAGAACTAAAAATTTAAATTTGGCACAAAATGTAATTTGATATACCCTTTTTTGTCATTAAACAATTAGTGTTGTCATTTAAAAATATTAGATATCGTATATCTCAAATTTGGGAAAGTGTATATATATATATATATATATATATATATATATATATATATATATATATATATATATATATATATATATATATATATATATATATATATATATATATATATATATATATATATATATATATATATATATATATATATATATATATATATATATATTATTTTTTATATATATATATATATATATATATATATATACAGGGTGTCCCATAAGGGTGGCGAGGTAGTTTTTACGGAAACCATAGGCCCAGAGCCTCGAGGAAAAAAATTTAATTACTAAATCGGCCAAAGAAAATTAAAAGAAAATATTTTTAAGCTTCGAATGGCCGCTGATGGCGTAACTCTAAGACAAAAAAATAAATTTTAATTTTCTTAAAAAA